>SIJG01000096.1:414230-444524 GCA_023374025.1 Heterodera schachtii | reverse complement strand
CAAAAGAAAGCAAACTTTTATTTAAAATCATCTTAAATTTTTGGGGAGTTTAAATTATTTTATTTACATATTAAAGCTTGTTAGGTACAACTATATATATAACAAACAGATTTGTGTGCAAATAGTTAGCTAAAAACAAAAAGTGATAAGTATTTAAGGGTAGCTTCATAATGGAACGCGTAAGTGATTGGAGATCGGATTTGGAATAAATGAAAAATGAATGAATGACTTCCGAAGTTTTTTTGTGTCAATTTTTGAAATTATTAATGAAAACATTAAATATGGCTGATCAAAATAACAATCAATGGATGATCACTCGGCGTCAATTCTGCTCATTTCTGCTCTCTGGTCACTGATCACACACTGATGCTGCGCTCGCGAAAATTGGTCCGTCCGATCAGCGCGTTAATCACCGTCGATTGGCCCCCACCGTCGCCGGTGGTCCCGTTGTTGCCGCCGGCGTCATCCTTCTCTTCAGCAACGGCACAATTATTACAATTACGGATAAAGTTTCAATTAAAAATTACTCACATTTTCTTTAAACGGCGGTTCATTTTGTGGCAATTTGCTGCACACTTTGTCGTACATAAGTTATTATTGCAAAAATGACAGTAACTTAATTCCTCAAATTTTTCTTGTTGATAAATTTCCCAAAAATCGCGAAATAAGGGCGAAACGCCAAAATAAGGGCAAAAACTTATTTTAATGGCAAACATCTAAAATAAGGATTTCTAAGGTCGAATAAGGGCGTTAAAACCAGGGGTGCGATCTGTTCTGATTTATCAGAAATGTTCTGATTTGGAGGGTCCAAATCTGATAAAATAAAAATGTTCTGATTTGTCAGATTTGTTCTGATTTTGGGGTAGAGACCAAAATTTGTTCTGATTTTTTAGATAAACTCATATTTTTGAAATTTTGTGGCATAATGTCACTTTTTGTCTAGAAAATATAAGATTTGTGGCAAAATTTGGTCATTTTTTGACAAATATCTGTTAACAAATCGAATTAAAAATCGCAAATTTTTCCCGGCGGCGCCTATCGGCACCGCCGGATGCCGCTCCCCTCCCCAGTCAATCCGCAAAAATTTTTTTGAAAAAATCAGCGTTTAAAAAAAGCATTTTTTAACGCAAGGAAAAGTCTTCGCTTGTCTTTTAATTGCAAAAATTGGCCTTTTTTGGTGAAAATCTGTTAACAAAACAGAACGAAATTACAAAAAAATTTTCCGGCGGCGCCTATTGGCACCGCCGGACCATCACCCCTCGCCAATTTCCCAAAAGTTTTGGAAAAATCTGCCGCAAAGAATTCTTAAAAGTCTGATTTTTTCATCCCGAGTGCACTGAATTTTCGATTTGCTAAACCTCACCAAAATTTTTAAAGATGATAATCGGAGGCGAAAATATAATTTTTAATACATTTTTGATTGAAAAATTATAAAATAACTGATTAGAAGCAATTTTGCAAAATGTTCTGATTTTTGACCCCAAAATCTGATTTTTTGAGTCCGATGTTCTGATTTTGAAAAATTTTCGATCGCACCCCTGGTTAAAACGCAAAATTTTCGAACAAAAAATGTGTGTTTTCGTGCTTTTCTCGTCGAGTTAAAGCCGCAGAAAAAATAAGTAAAAACTTAGAAATCCGGGCAATGGTAAAGGATTGTGGTCCCTAATTTATTTTTTGAAAAATTTATTTTTTATTTTGTGCTCAAAACCAATTTTAAGGGGTTTACGAGGGTGCTGATTACGAATCTTAACTCGGATTTACCCAATTCCGAACCCCGGACCCGAATTCGAACAAAAATTTGAAAAAATTTTTCAAGGGTGCATTTTTCTGGGGTAAAAGCTTCTAATCCGTTTGACAACTATTCATTTTGATGTAAAACAATCTTTCAATTTTTAATTGGATAAAAATGCGCAATTGCGCTAAAATTTGACCGGGTTTAACTTACATTTTGGAAATTTTTTTTTTCAAATTTTTGTTCGAGTTCGGGTCGGGGGTTCGGAATTTGGCAAATCCGAGTTCAGATTCGTAATCAGCACCCTCGGAAACCTCCCGGAAATTGATTTTGAGCCGGAAAAAAAAAGTTAAACTAGGGACCACAATTCTTTACCATTGCCGAAATCCGTTCCCTATTCATAATTGTTTAAAAAAACAAAAAAAATTAGACCAAAAAAAGTGCAAAAATCATTAAGTCACTAAAACCCAACAAATTTAACGTATTCAAACAAAGCAGCAATAAATAAATGTGAGGAGAAATTATCCGATCAATTTCCATCATACACACCATCCCAGAAATGAGCTCCAATACCAAAAAAGATTTAAATACCTGTCTCAGTGGTCTGTGAGAAGGTCACCAAAGGGGTGGGTCCCAGGTTCGATTCCCAGTGCATGCTATAGCTGTATTTCGATGATTTAATGAATAAATAAAAGGAAAAGTGACCAAAATGATTTTAAAATTGATTACAAATTTTTAAACATTTTTATTTGTCATGTGTAATGAAAAATAACCATCAATCCTCGATCAGTCAACGATATCGATGTCGGCGTCTTGATCACTTTCTTCATTCGTTTTGTCTTCCTCCGCTTGCTCCCGTTGTTCTTCCTCCCGCTTAATTAGTTGGATAAGATTTTAAATCCCCTTCCAATCAACTCACCAGCTTCAATTCGTCGAGTCTGCCGGTGTCCAGCAGCCAATTCGAGACGAAATGATGCTCCAGCTGTTGTCGCATTTGTTCAGAGTCCGGCATCGTCTTCCAAAGTTGCTCAAGTCGCCGCCACACGGAATGTAGTGCCTCATCTCCTGAAAAATCACAACATTAAAATTAACCCCCAAAAATGAATAGGGTCCCACCCTGCTCATCCAAAGGCCCAAAAATCGGTGTTGGCGCGCAAATTGAACAAAGTGGTGAAGCAGTATTCACTTTGCGCCCGTCAATTTCATCGAGTAGCCCAATTTGTTGGCCACAACGATCCGCAGAAATTCTTCAAATTTTTTCGAGAATCTTTTGCGGGGAAAACAGCCGCAACAAAATTGTTGGAAGGCGAATTTGGGCGCAATGCATGGGCCAACGAAATGGTGAATTTTTGTGAATCCCTGCCCGTGATCGCCACTGACCTTCAGTGGCAGACCACGGGCAGGGACCAGGCTGATCAGATTGTCCTTTGCCGTGGACAATCTGAAGCGCAGTGCTCCGGCAATGTCAGAGCAAACATATCCGGGCCCGCCTGCCGTTTGAATGACATTGTATTTCAAAGCAGCGCAAATTATTCGCTTTACTTTGATGACCCAAAAAAAATTGGTCGGATGAAAGAAATCATTGAAAAATTCACCTTTTTCAATGGCGGAAACGTGTCAAAGCGCCTGTCGATCAGTCTCAGAGTCGCCTTCATCCGTTTGTAAGCCATCTGTGTCCCAAGCTGGGCAAGCAGCAGGAGCCCATCCTCAGCTTCCATCCCCTCCTTCCGCTCCTGGCCCTTCTTTGGCGTGTAGTGCGCGAATTTGTGGCGGATATCACGATGGATCCGATCCAGCGATGCGCGGCTCGCGGAACGCGAGCGATCACGATCGATGACGCCCACGATTTGGTCGACGATGTCGCGCCTGGCGCTGCGCTGCAGTTCTTCCAGCCTTTTCTTCGGTCTTCCTCGGTTTGGTGGCGCTAAAATTGAAAAATGATCAATTTTATGAAAATGAAAAAGGAATTTAACTCACTTTTGCTGCTCGTTGGTGGTGCCATCGGCGGTGCCATTTGTTCGTCCAGCTGGCGACGCAGATCGGTGATCAGCGCTTGTCGGTTTCGCACTTGCTCTCGCAGAAAAGTGATGGTGTCGTCGCGGTCCTTGAGCTCCTTCTCCAGTTGTTCGATGCGCTCTGATCGCTCGTCAATGGCCAGCGGTGGCGGGGTCATCTCTTCGGTGTCCATTTGCGCAGTTGGTGTTGTCGAAAGCGGCACCAAATCGCCGATTGGTGTGGCGGATGTTGACGGCGGCAAATCATCAAATTCAAAAATTTCCTCGTCCATGTCCGGCGTTGGCACTGGCCATGGAGTTGGTGGTGGCGGCTCCATCGCTTCTTCTGTCGGTGCAGCAGATGTTGACGGCCCTGCTTCGTCCTGCTGTGGCGTTTCGGCATTGAGATTCGGCTGTGGAGCATCTGAAATGTGAAAAAATTAATTTTGAATTAAAAAATGTGAAAAAGCTCACTTTTTTTGGCCAGCCGGGCTTCTGTCGCACTCTTCGTCTGCGCTTGTCGCTCCTCTCTTCTGTCCCAGCGCTTTTTTGCTGATTCTCGGCCGATTAGTTTACTAATTAATTTTCTTTTTGCCATAATACTTAAATAATTATCTTTTTATCATTTCGACAGAAAAACTTTCCTATTTGACCCATTTTAATATTAACCTGACCTATTAATCGATGTAAAATTTTTTTCTCTATCGATTTGCAAAATTTGGTGAGGATTTAACGTGCAGGAAAAAAGTTAAACGTCACGAAGTGAATGTTGTTTTTCCTAATAACAAAAACATTAGATAGTACGCCAAAAGGAGACAAAAAATTAGAGAAAAAAAGATAATGTTTTTCTCTGGCATTCTCTATTTATTGGTACACATCTCGTTTTTTGGGATGGTGTGCATAATAATCATCGATCAGAATTTCTCATTTCTCAATAATCCATTTCTTCTGCTATCCGCTGGGCCCGGGATTCATTTTCTGGCGATTTTTTGCGTTCATTTTGCCCGTCTTTTGTGGAGACAATGGCCTAAATTAAGGGTAATTAAAATCGATTAATATAGCAAAAGCTGTTGCCACTCACCCAAAACAATCTGCAGAAAGCGCAAAGCTGACATTGTTCAATTTGTCAGTCTTTTTGTCCTTCCACTGGACCATTTGCCCAATTTGGCATCGCTTCAACAGCCAATAAAAATCGTCGTCTTCTTTCTCTTCCTCCAATGTTAGCATTTCGTTGGTCCGTTCGTTCATCAATTCAAATGGCACAAATGACTCAAAATATTCAATTCGAATTATGTAGCTGGCCGAAGGAGTGGTGGCACGGAGAAATGCCTATAAAATGGGAAACGAAAAGAAATGGCAATTAATCCAAAAGGTTTTACGAGAAAGTGGACACACCTCTTTGAAATTGTTGATCATTCTTTTAATTTTTGACATATGACCATATTCACGACAACTCAATTGCTTTGGCTTTCCATCTTTTGTCGGCATTTGCAACCATTTGGCTAATGCTTGGCCAGCAGTTGCATTTGGTCCATCATCAGCAATTGAATCGGGCAACAAATCTTCGGAATCGATTGAAATAATGTTGGAATCGGCGAGAACTGTCGGCGAAGTGTGGCGACGCAAATTTTCAAGAACACCATGATAAGAAAAATAAAAATGGCGAATGTTTGGCGCAAAAATGGGCCAAATTCCACGGGCAAAAACATCAAAAATCCGCTGGGCTTCATTGATTTGTGAATCAAAAAGCGAGAAATACAAATTGGTGCCAATTCCATTGAAGATATGTTGATTGGCACGGAGAAAGTTGATGACAGATTTATCAATGTAACTGAAAGGAAATCATTTAGGTATATCATTTAATAATTCTTTGATTAACTCGATTCGAAGGCTGTTAAAGCGGATTTTGATGGGCAACGGATGGTCGGGCAATTCAAATCGAAATTGCATGGGTTTGGCATTGCTTTTCACTACTAACAATTGTGCTTTTGCTCGCATCTTGCAAATTATAATGTCATTCCAAATTGTCCATTCGCTTTTGCCATTGAAATGTGCGTCGACCAAAACTTCAAAACGCGGCGAAAGCATTGCCAATTTGAGGCCGAGCTGAGCATGGTCAAAAAAGGGGAACAAGTCCATCCAAACGTCGCTACAAATCCAACTGAAATGCGGGAAAAAATAACATGTTGAAGCGGTGTTAAAATGAAAATTCGTAAATTTTAACCCAAAATTCTCACATTTTCTTCAAAATTCGTTTATTCATTTTCTGTGCCAAGCGAACACTTTGTCGTTTCCCAAATGATGTCACAAGTGAACCCATCGGTTGCTGCTGTTCATTTTCACCAATTGCGTCAGAAGAAATGAGTCGGCGACTGTCGGAAACGGAAATTCTTTTCTTTTTTCTGTCGGGCGGTGCCATTGAAAATAATTTTGCTTAAATGGAAATTTTGACATGAAAAACGAGCAAAATGAAAATATGTGTAAGGTCCTTTTAAATTTTCAGGGTCAAAACTGATTAAGAACATGGACCATGTTTTATTTTGACTCAGATTTTTTGCAAAAAAAAAATGGAAAATAATATTAGTAAATTCCCCCGCCCACTCAAATGCATCTGACATAAACAAAAAGATGGAACATTTTTTGTTCTTTTTTACAAGGGACGTTTTTTGTTAACTGTCAAAAATAATATAAATTAAATGCCACCAATTTATAGATAAAGAAAGCTTAATGAATGAGCCAAATTCGGACATTTAAGAAATGTTGGAGAGATAATTTTAAATGGAAATCGGATAAAAATAATGAAACAATGCTCGAAATGAGCAGCAAAAAAATAAGAGAGTGAATGAAAAGTGGAGAAAATGGACTTTTATTTGTCGCGGAAAAGAATCTTTTGGCAAACATTTTCGAGTCACACGCCCGAAAAACGGAGAGATATGCACCAATAAAGAGAGAGTGCAGAGAAAAAAACAAAATCTTTTTTTCTCTAATTTTTCTCTCTTTTGACCAGGGATGGCATATCTGAGGATTTATCCTCATTTTGTGGCTTTTTGATAGGTCAATGAGGATTTTTTTTGGAAAATGAGGATTTGAGGATTTTTGTGGCTTTTTGAGAAATTTTGAGGATTTTTGAGGCTTTTGGGCAAAATCCTCAGAATCTTTTTAAATTTTGATAAATTTGCATAATGTTTTACAATTATTTAATAATTTGGGTTTTTAATAGAGCATCAAAACGAAAATCTCATCCAAATTTTCCAAAAAATTTGCTAATTTTTTAAAAAATCAGAAAATAACCAATTTTTTCTAAAAAAAAATCACAAAGAATAATTTTTTAAATGAAAATCTGCTAAAATATGGCCAAAATTCTCAATTTTTCCCCTGGCGGCGCCTATCGGACCGCCAGCCCCTAAAAGTCCTTTATTTTCTTAAAAATTTGCTCAAAATCACAAAATTTTGCCATTTTTGTGGACAAATCTGTTAACAAATAACATTAAAAATCACAAAATTTTCCCCGGCGGCGCCTATCGGCACCGCCGGCCTCCCTTTTCCCCAAGTTTTTTTTTGAAAAAGCGCCGCAAAAAATCAACTTCGATTTTTCGTGCTCAGAATTTCACAAATGCTTATTTCATGATCATGGACAGTCAAAAATACAACATTTAAACATTTTAAGCGTGTTTTGAATAAATTTTGTAAAAATGAGGCTTTTTGACCCAAAATGAGGTTTTTTTGCATGCCAAATGAGGCTTTTGAAAATTTTCATCTGCCATCCCTGATTTTGACGCACTATCTAATGTTTTCATTATCAGAACAAAAAAGAAAGAAAGAAGCAATAAACGTATTGAATTCCTGAAGACATTTTTGCAGCAACAAAAATGACCGGGGAAAACATCGGAAAAATGAATGAATGGAATGAGGGGACAATCAGAATTGACAAGATGCGAACAACAGCAAAATTGTTTGGTTGAGAAAAGCAATGGCAATTTTAAGCATTTCCATTGCCGAAATATGTATCCGCTGCCCAACAAAATCCGCTTTGAGAACCTTCAAATCGAGTAATTCAAAGCATACATGTGCAAGGGTTGGTTGGCTCAGGCCAAGGGTCGTACGACGGACGATTGAGCCAGGGGGGTGTTTTTTTCTATTCAAACCACCTTTTGCGGCGTTTTTTGAATTTTGGACTTCGTTTATATGTATCATAAATCATTTGAACGAGGGGATGGCACGGAACTTCGATTTCCGAGTTCTAAAAATTTTTGACCCTCGTAATGCCATCACAGATTTTAACGATTTGAACTATCGTAAAAGTTCATTTTTCAAGTACATCGATCACTCTGTCAGCACATTTCTCCGTGCCAACCAACAAATTTTTGATAGACACCAATTTGAATTTGTTTGTGCCTTACGTCCATAATGCGAAGAATGTCCAGCCAATTTTTGATGTTTTTGCCCGTGAAATTTGGCCAATTTTTGCACCAAACATTCGCCATTTTATGTTGCCTGCGTCTATTGCTGATGATGTGCCAAATGCAACTGATGGCCAAGCGTTGTCCAAATGGTTGCAAATGCCGACAAAAGATGGAAAGCCAAAGCAATTGGGTTGCCGTGCTTCTACGTCAGAAATCGCTGAATTGGTCAACAATTTCAAAGAGGTGTGTCCACTTTCTCGTAAAACCTTTTGGATTAATTGCCATTTGCTTTTCGTTTCCATTTTATAGGCATTTCTCCGTGCCACCACTCCTTCGGCCCGCTACATAATTCAACTTCAATTTCCTGAAACAAAGCCAATTGAGTCATTTGAATTGATGAACGAACGGACCAATGAAATGCTAACATTGGCGAAAGAGAAAGAAGACACCAATTATGCTTGTGTGTTGAAGCGATGCCAAATTGGGGCGACGGATCAATGGGAGGACGAAAATCAGCTGAATAATTTGGACAAAGTCAGCTTTACGCTTTATGGAGATTGCATTGGGTGCGTAGCATTAGCTTTTGTTTTTTATTGGTGTCATCTCATCTAATTACCCTTAATTTAGGCCATTGTCTCCACAAAAGACGGGCAAAATGAACGCAAAAAATCGCCAGAAAATGAATCTCGGGCCCAACGGAGAGCAGAAGAAATGAATGAATGAATTATTGAGAAATGACAAATAATTGATCATTATGGACGGAAGTTGATCACACAATTACTACTCACATTGTTGTTTTCACTGGTTCCAATACTTTTTATTTGACTGGATTTTCTGGCTTTTACACCAGAAATGTTGTAATGCTGACGTATCCCTCCCTATTCATCCCCAGTGGATAAACACTGGATTTTGAGTTTGGCTAAAAGGGAAAATGACGAGAAATTGCACAAAACTAATTGTAAACATTTTACTTTAAGGATTTAGGTTTTAAGCTTTTCATCCATTTGTTTTGTCCTTTTTTGAAACCTTTTCGTTCACAGCAGGGCTAACCTAACTAAGAACAGAGGAGAAATTTTGGTGTCAAATGAATTTTAACAAACTTTGTATAAAAATGCCAATTTTTGTGAATATTTTTTACTTACAGATTTATTTGCACACATTTTTTTTTGCGATTTTCCCTCATCAAATTCATATCTTCGCTAAAACATAATGACCGATCAATCCCCAATTAATTCATTCATTTCTTTCCGTCATTCATCATTGTCAGAAGACGCCCCTTTTTTGACGCTTTGTTCCGCATTTTCGATGCTTTGTCCCACTTTTTCTCCGTCTTTTGAAGAAAATGTGAGCCAAATTTGACATTTTTATGGCATTAGAAATCATTTGAGTATTTTACGCATTTCAGTTGGATTTGTAACGATGTTAACATGTCTTATGGTAGACATTGTCACTTTTCTGGAAAAATCACAGAAAAATCAAGACCACCCGCCGCGCTTTTTCATCATTCACATCAGTTTATTTTAGTCCGCAATTTTCAAATTTGACTCATAAATAAAGCTCGGACTTTTAGGCACGAAAATTTCTGCATTTTGATGGCAAAACGGAATTGACAATTTGGCGAGTTCGGATTAAGTAAATCCGATTTTTTAAATTCAATTCAACGTGTAAAGCATCACTTTTCAGTTACATCAATTACTCCGTCATTGCTTTTCTCCGTTCCAACAAACGTCTCTTGGACAAAGGGGTCAATTTGCACCTTCATCTCAATTCGTCCAAGGGCAACATCGTCCCGGTTTGGCGCGTTTTTGCCCGTGAAATTTTGCCTAT
This sequence comes from Heterodera schachtii, assembly GCA_023374025.1. Classification (NCBI taxonomy): domain Eukaryota; kingdom Metazoa; phylum Nematoda; class Chromadorea; order Rhabditida; family Heteroderidae; genus Heterodera; species Heterodera schachtii. The sequence continues at coordinate 434,568 of SIJG01000096.1, read as the reverse complement.
TTTTACGACGACCAACATTCGCCTTTTGTACATCGAAAATGGTGATCACCTGGACAATTTTCGTCGTGAAATTTCGCCAACAATTCTCTCCGATCTGAACCTGAGTGCAATATTCTCGCTTCGTCTATTCCCCGATGTGATTGCAAATGATGGGCCAAATCCAACGGCCGGGCAAACGTTGGCCAAATGGTTGCACATTCCGAACAGCAACCTGGAGCCAAAACAACTGTTTTGTCGACATATTCGAGACTGCGAATCGTTGATTTGTTTAGGCATTTCCCCGTGCCAACACTTCTGTCAGTTACGCCATTCATTTTTCTTCAACGCCAATTGAGCCATTCGAATTGGTCAACGAACGAACCAATGAAAAACTGACATTGAACAACAAATCAGAAAATTTTTGGCTTTTGAAGCGATGTCCGATTGGGGAGACGGCGACGGTTCAGCAACACAAAGACCCGAGGGAAGACACTTTGAACAATGTCCACTTTCATTTGAGCGGCGACAAAAATGTATTGTGTGAGTAGCGAATGGCATTTGCCATTGCCAAATGAATCAAAATGAACATAATTTAGGCCATTAACAACACCAGCGGAGGGACAAAAGCAACGACGAGGAAGAAGAAGTGCCCACCAATTCGGGACTTGCCAATGCTTGGGAGATTTGAGAAATGATCGATCATTATGAATTATTGTCTTTTTCCCTTCTTTGGCTTGGTGATTAAACAAATGAAAAATGATGAAGATAGGGTACTTATGTGTAGGGTTTGTAATTATATGCACATGCATATTTTTTTCCTGGAACGTGGGAGGTCTGAAATGCACGAAAAACATGTTTTTAGCTTGTTTTGAAGCTTCTAGAATGACTTTCCATATGCATATTTGTGCATATTTCGCGATTTATGTGCATATTTGTGCATATTTTGGCATTTCGTGCATATTTTATGTGCATATTTGGGCATTTTTTCAAAATACCCCTATTAGAACGGCCCCCAACAGACAAATTGGCCTTTTTGGCCCCTAAAGACCGAAAAAACTTACAAAAAAGACATTTTTAGCAAAATTTTTGTCGAAAATATTGACTAAATTAAAATTTTCTTAAAAATTGATTAATTTATGTCCAATATATGCAAAAAAGCGAAATTTTGCTTTTTTCGTAAAATTTAAGCTGTATCGTGTTTTTTTCTTCTAAAATGATTTCAATACCATATTTAAGTCATTTTTGAAAGTTTTACTTTGCGTTTAGCGAATTTAAAGAAATTTTGAAAAATTATACACTCAATTTGGAAAAATTTATGTGCATATTTTTTACATTTTATGTGCATATTTTGTTTTGGTGCATATTTTATGCGCATATTTTGCGATTTTATGTGCATATAATTACAAACCCTACTTATGTGGTTTACCGCACATAAATTTTTTTTTTGTTTAATTCTTAGAAAAAACTTTCAGCAGGGCTTTTGCATCCCGAAAATGAGCTCCTTAAAGGTTTTGGCAACCAAATTGGAAAATCTGGGTATTATTCGAAAGCTCTTGATGAGAAGAAGCTTTTTAATCAAATGTTTACCGATTTGATGAGTTATAAAAAAGATATAGACGTTCGTGAATTTGTTTTTGAACAAATTTTTAATTGGTCTTGTTGTCCCGCAGGTTGTTTGAATCCAGCAAAGAGTTGCTACAAATTGTTGTGTTGCAGATAAATGGACTTTCTCTTAAGGCCTTTTCACCTAATCCTGTTGACCGGTACATTATAGTAATCGGCAATTCTACTAGCGTTCAAATTGTTTAACCATTCGCTTAGCAAAATGCTTAAGGTTCAAGAAGCATTCCCTAAATATTATGCCATCCCTCAAAATTTCTCGTCACTAAACTTTAACATAGGTACTTCCATTACTCAACATTAGCCAAATACCTATCTGAAATGATCCACAATAACCACAAAAACCCGGAGAGGGTTAAAGGGTATTCCCATGACCGAACCAATTATATAACAAATTAATCGGCTGACGAATCAGAAAGTAATTGTTAAAAAAGACTAAGCTCAAATGACGAATGCTTGTCGCAAAAATTGGCCAAATTTCACTGACAAAAGCATCCCAAATTGGCTGTTCGAATTTGCATGACATTCTCAAACTAGTGACACTTCTGTCCCAAATTTGCTTGTTGGAATGGAGAAATGCGAGCACAAAGTGATTAATGTACCTGAAAAGAAATAACAAAATGCATTAAAAGATAGATGCACGCAGAAACTTTACAAAATGTTGAATTACTTAATCCGAAGGTCCTTAAAGCGAATTTGATTGGGCAGCGGCCGGTCCGGCAACCGAAATCCCTTAAATTTGCGAGCGACCCATACAGACACTTTCGTTGTTGGTCATCGTCCTTGCGAATTTCGATTGTTCTCCAAATTGTCAATTTCGTAGTTTTGCCATCAAAATGTTTGTCCACTAAAATGTCGAAACGGTCGGAAAGCACTGCCATTTTGAGTCCGAGTTGAGCATGGTCAAAAGATGGGAGAATGTCCATCCAAACGTCGTTACAAAAAAATGAGCATCAAAAGTGATCAGCAGCAGGTCAATTTGTGCGTTTTAGTGTGTGTGGTTTATGGGACATAATTTTGAAAAAGTTCGAAGGCTGTGACGAATGAGAAGGAAACTTTTTTTTTTTTCTAAAATTCAGGCAAGGCGCAAGGGAGGGGGGGGGGAGGATTTGGAAAATCCTATTTCGGTTTTTGTAAAGCAGTTACTGATAACAAAATACATAACGAACTTTCCAAAACCCAAGAAAATTCCATGAAATTTTTGTTTTTGAGATTTTTTAAGGGCACTGAAACTGAATATTATTTTCGACCGAAGCGGAGTTTCCCCCTATTTATTAGTTTTAAAATTTTAGTTTAGGCTAACGAAATCTTTTGCATCACAAAAGCCAAAAATATATTCATCAGAAAAATTCATCAAAATTAGTGAACAAAAATGAGCAACTGAAAAGTGATCAGCAAATCAATTTGTCCATTCAGTAATCTCCAAAATATCTCTGATCATTTCTCATCTTTTCCGCCGCTTTGACTCGCCGCCGGTGAAGACAAAGGCCTAAATTAAGTGCAATTTGATTTCGAGAAACATTTTGGCAAAAGCAAATGATCAATGAATTTAAAAAATTCAAAACTTATTTAAATTTTTCAATCGAAATATATCAATATTTGTTATTTATGGAAGTCACCATTTTGGACAAAAAAAAAACCAAGTTTTTTTCAGATTCGGGTTATATTTTAATTTGCCAAAATGCAAATATTAGAGTTTTTCGAAAGATTGTCTAACCCTGAAAATGCTAAAATTTGGAACAAAGTCGAAAAACAAATGAAAGACATCAAAATTTTTGTCCGAATTCAGAGCCCGAGTTTGAAAAAATAATCCGTTTTTCCGAATGGTCGAAATGAATGTCCTCCAATTTCTGTCCAACCCTGAATGTGCCAAAATCTTCTTTGTCTCGGAAAATTTATAATATTTAATTTTTCTTCAAAAATTAAACCGACCATCGATTTACAAAATTTATTATAATAATATTTTTCCATTTTTATTTCTCACCCAATGCATTTTTTGTCACCATACAAAATGAAGTTGACATTGTTCAAATTGTCCGCCAAATTTTGCTCCTCCCACCGAATCGTCTCCCCAATTTGGCATCGCTTTATTAAAAAGTTTTGGCTCCGCCCTTTATAGTAATCGAATGTCAGCATTTCGTTGGTCCGTTCATTTTTCAAATCAAATGGATTCATTGAAAATGACCCATCATAAACAATTAAATAAATTATGTAGCGGACGGAAGTTTTGGCACGGAGAAATGCCTAAACAAAATGAAAAAACGAAAATAAAAACGGCAATCAAAAATGTGCCACCACACCTCTTTGAAATTGTTGACCCATTTTTTTGCAAGTGCCGGATTATAACTCCGGAAACGCAATTGCTTTGGTTGGCCATCTTTCGTTGGAATGTGCAACCATTTGGCCAATGCTTGGCCAGCAACAATTGTATTTGGCCAATTCTCATCAACTTCGGCGGTTGGAAACAGACGACCCGAATCCACCGAGTAAATGTTGAGGTCGGAGAGAATTGTCGGCGAAGTTCGGCGGCGCAAATTGTCCAAATGAGGCCCATTTGCAAAGCCCAAGTGGCGAATGTTTGTAGCGAAAATCGGCCAAATTTCACGCACAAAAACATCCCAAATCGCCTGGACATCGCCTTTGCGTGAAAAAACTTTCAAATCCAATTTGGTGCCTTTTCCATCGAAAATTTTTTGATTTGAGCGCAGAAATTCGATGACGAAGTGATTGATGTAGCTGAAAAGGGGGGACAATTAAAACAATTTGAACTATTTGTGCATAGAAATGGGGCCAATGGCAATTCGTGCAAAAGCAAAACTGGCGCTAGTTAAAAAGAGGGGTCTTTTGAATCAGATTCGTGAGTGACCTCTAAAATCCCGGATAAACAAATTTTCATGGGTTTTTATCATAAAAAATTTTGCAAAACAAAAAGGTCCCCCCCTATTGTTTTTGATAAAATTCAAAAGACCCCTCTTTGTAACTAGCGCCGCAAAACTCGTATTTCACAAGATAAGCTAAGTTTAAGCCGGCATTCGCTTCATTGGTGCCGCAAAAAAAAAAAGGGGGAAAAGCCAAAAATACTAAGAAATTTTAAGGGTAATTTGAGGCGCTGAGTACAAATTTCGAATTCGGGTTATGAGTTCGAAACCGCGCAAAAAGAAGGTCAGATTCGTACTCAGCGCCTCAAATTACCCTGAAAATTGCTTTATTTTGATTCCCTTTTTGTGGGATAAATGAAGCGAAAGCCGCTTAAGCCTAAGCTTAGCCTAAGGCTTAGGCCTGACCTTCACAATTTTACGAATTGCTTTTGTAAGAGTTATCATGACACTACAGAAATGTTTGAATTTACAAAATCTGAAGGTGATTAAAGCGAATTTTGTTTGGCAGCGGACGTTCGGCAAATGGAAATGGCACAGCTTTGGCATTGTTTGTCAGCATGACAAATCTCGGGTCTTTTGCTGGCACAACGGACAATTTCGGCATTTCATCAGCTCCCTTTTGGATTTTTATTGTTCTCTTCAATGTCAATTCGCTTTTGCCATCGAAATGTTTGTCCACCAAAACATCAAAACGAGGCGAAAGCAATGCCAATTTGAAGCCGAGTTGAGGACGGTCAAAAAAGGGCAAAATGTCCATCAAAACTTCAGTGCAAATCCAACTTAAATGCGGCAAAAATAATATATTGAACGGTGTTAAAATGAAAATTCGTAAATTTGTAACCCAAAATTCTAAAATTCTCACATTTTCCTCAAAATTCGTTTATTCATTTTCTGTGCCAAGCGAACACTTTGTCGTTTCCCAAATGATGTCACAACTGAACCCATCGGTTGCTGCTGTTCATTTTCACCAATTTCGGTAGAAGAAATGAGTCGGCGATTGTCGGAAACGGAAATTCTTTTCTTTTTTTCAGCGGGCGGTGCCATCAAAAACTAATTTTGCTAAATAGAAAATTCTTTAAATCAAATTTTAAGTTTTAAATGAGCAAATTGTACAGACAGTTCAGGTGCCACAATGAAAAACTAAAATTAACCGAATAATATGTGCAATTTTGTGGCAATTTTGGCATGAAAAACGAGCAAAATGAGGTATACTGCAGAATTGTGGTCCCGCCGGAAAATAAACTTTAAAATTTTATATTGGTTTTCTCTGGGATGAAAGAATGTGCTGATTACTGAATTCGAGCCCAGATTTTGCAATATCTTTTTTATCTATGATTTTTCGTCAATTACTTGATTTTTCAAAAAAAAAAATTTTGTATAAATTTTCTTTTTGTGTAAGAATTTGGGGATAAAAAAATGAATGATCATGAATCTGAATTAAGGATTCGAAAATCATTGTTTTTGTCTTTGATTTTCAATTTTAATATGGTACGAACCCTCAAAAGCATCTGACATAAACAAAAAGATGGAACATTTTTTGGCAAAGATTTCTTTTTTTTCAATTTCAGGGGGCGTATTTTCTTAACTGTCAAAAATAATATAAATTAAATGACATCAATTTATAGATAAAGAAAGCTTAATGAATGAGCCAAATTCGGACATTTAAGAAATGTTGGAGAGATAATTTTAAATGGAAATCGGATAAAAATAATGAAACAATGCTCGAAATGAGCAGCAAAAAAATAAGAGAGTGAATGAAAAGTGGAGAAAATGGACTTTTATTTGTCGCGGAAAAGAATCTTTTGGCAAACATTTTCGAGTCACACGCCCGAAAAACGGAGAGATATGCACCAATAAAGAGAGAGTAGAGAAAAAAACGAAATCTTTTTTTCTCTGATTTTTCTCTCTTTTGACGCACTATCTAATGTTTTCATTATCAGAACAAAAAAGAAAGAAAGAAGCAATAAACGTATTGAATTCCTAAAGACATTTTTGCAGCAACAAAAATGACCGGGGAAAACATTGGAAAAATGAATGAATGGAATAAGGGGAAGAAAAAAAAAAGAGAATTTTATATTAAAAGCAAAAAACTTACAAAAGAGTGCCGGTTTTTGAGGAAAATGAAACATAAAAAGACAGAGAAAATTGACAGTTAATGTCATTTTTTGCAATAATAATTTACGACTAATTAATTCTAAGTGTGCTTGGCTAATTGCCGCAAATGAAACGACGTTTAATGAAAATGTAAGGAATTTTTGACTTAAAAATTCTAAGTACCTAATTTTTTTTTTGCGCATTTCAGCTGGATTTGTAGCAATGTTTGGATGGGCATTCTTCCGTTTTTTCGTCGTCCTCAAATTGGTCTTCAAATGGCACTGTTCTCTGCGCGTTTTGAAGTTTTAGTGGACGCGCATTTTGATGGCAAAACAGAAGTGACGCTGTGAAGAACTATCACAATTCGCAAGGACATTAAAATGCCAAAATTATTTGTCGAGGGTAAATCTGAAGGATTTCCGGTGCCGGACCGTCCGCTGCCCAACAAAATCATCTTTAAGCACCTTCGGATTGAGTAATTCAGCACTTTTTTGGTGCATTATGAAAACGTCGAAAATTCGAATTTAGAGTTCTCGACTTTTTGTTCGAATTTGGATTCGGGGTACGGAATTGGTCGAAATGGGTGCCATATTCTTGATCAGCGACTTCGAAAACCAACGGGTTCTTGGTTTCAGGACTTTTTAAAGAGAAAAAAATTTTGAAAACAAATTAGGCCAAAAAAAATTCAAAAAATTTTCAAAATAGTGCTGTTTGTAACTAGCGTCCAATTTGTGTCACTTTTTCAGCTACATCGATCATTCCGTCATTGCTTTTCTTCGTTCCAACCGGCAAATTTGGGACAATGGCATCAAAATGAATTTGAATGTGTGGGTATTTAACAGCACCGATGCCCAGCAGATTTGGAATGTTTTCGTCCGTGAAATTTGGCCCATTTTTGCGCCAAACATTCGCCGATTGGACTTTCCTATTAATGCTGATTTGAATTTGGACAATTTGCGTCTCCACACTTTGCCGACAATTCTCTCCGACCTCGACATTACTTCAATCAATTCGGATGATTTGGTGCCCGATCCAATTGCTGATGATGGGCCAAATGCAACTCCAACTGCTGGCCAAGCATTGTCCAAATGGTTGCACACTCCGAGAAAAGATGGACAGCCAAAGCAATTGATTTGTTGTGGTGGTACGCCAGGAACCATTGAATGGGTAAACAATTTCAAAAAGGTGTGACCACATTTTAGTAAAATATTTAAGTTTATTGTCTTTTTTCGTTCCATTTTATAGAAATTTATCTATGCCAATTCTTCGGCCGGCTTCATAATTCGAATTGGACATTGTAAATCAATGGAAATTAAGCCATTTGAATTGATCAACGAACGGACTAACGAAAAACTGACATTGGAGACAGAAGGCCAATTGGGAAACCGTTGGATAATTAAACGATGTCAAATTGGGGAGACGATTCAGTGGGAGGATCAAAATTTGAGCAATGTCTACTCACAGCGTTTCAATTTTGGCCTCCCATTTCCAAAAAGATTTGCATGTGTGGCTCAGTGGTTTTTGTAAGATAGTAAAAGGACAAAGAGCGGAGGTTCGAGTCCGTTGTGCAACATGATTATTTTTATTTATTTTTGTTCAAAATTTAAAAAAAATGACGATTTTTGGGAATTATTTTTGAAGGTTTTTACCAACCAAATTGGACAATCTTGGTATCATTAGAAAGCTCTTTAAAAGGAGAAGCTTTTTCTAAGCAAATGCTAAGCAATTTGATGAGTTAGAAAAAAGATGTAAGCGTTCGAAAATTTGTTTTTTGAATAACTTTTTAATGAGCCTTATTTTGGCAAAAACCTTCTATATTATTCAATGCAGAAAATTTTTCTCTACCGGTATGCAAAATTTAAAGAAATTCTGTAAGGCGGAAAAAAAGTTCTATAGAGCGAAGTAAGTTCGGTTTTTCTCTATTAACAGAGATAAAGAAATAGTATGTCAAAATGAGAGATGTTTTTTTCTCTGCACTCTCTATTTATTGGCACACATCTCGTTTTTTGAAACGGTGTGTACTTTATTCTTGCTGAAGATTGCATTGGGTGAGATCTGAGAATGAATCCCCGGCCCAGCGGAAGAAAAACTGAACGAATTGTTAGGAAATGACAAACGATCGATCATTATGGATGGAAACTGATCTGATAATTGCTCTTCACATTTATTTGTTGCTTCTTTCGTTCGAATATATTTCATTTGTTTGAGTTTTTATGCTTTTCCAAGTGCCTATTTCAATTACAGTAACATCAACCAAATCAACGACTTGCAGAAAAGAGAGAGATAGAAAGGGAGAGGAGATAATATAGAGATCTGTGAGAACTGAGAACGGAAACCCGGGAATCCCGTACCGTTCATTTTCGTTTTCCCGTTGTCATTTTACACCCCTAAATTTTGGCGGTTTTTAGAGCCTAAAAATCGCATCCCTAATCTCAAGTATAAAAAACTAAGCAGTCCACTCAAATTCAGATCATTTAAAAAGTGGGTTTAAGCATTAGCATTATTATAAATAAATAGTTTAATTTTCACCACAAATCAACTAAATGTTTGTACGGTTTTCGTCAGTGAATTCATGTTTTAAAAAAAATGCTAAAATCAACATGGCCAAAAACTTCTTCATGGTTGTGATCGGCACTGTGTTATTTTTACAATTTATTCAATCAAAAATTATATTTCAGCCTCTCATATAAATTTTAATTTTAGTAATTTAGAAGAAGAAATAAAAACTAAGCGAGGAGTTGTGCTTCCTTCCTCTTACCTATATACATAACAACAGGGATGGGACGGAATTCCGTTCCATTGTCGGAACAAGATTTATTGTATATTAAATAAAAAATGTGCAAAAAATGGTGAAAACAAAGAGGGGGAGCAATTCGGTGATTTGGACACACCATCCCAAAAAACGAGATGTGTACCAATAAATAGAGAATGCCAGAGAAAAACATTATCTTTTTTTCTCTAATTTTTTCTCTCCTTTTGGCGTACTATCTTATGTTTTTGTTATTAGGAAAAACAACATTTATTTCGCCACATATAACTTTTTTTCTACTCATACAATTTACACCAAATTTTGCATATCGATAGAGAAAAAGAAAATTAACAAAATTTCAGTGATTTGGTTAAGAATTTCGGCCTAGAACATTACTCAATTGTCAATTTTTATGAAAATTCTCAACTCTTTTCAGAATTTATGGCTAAAAGAAAATTATTGCTTAAGCTTCAAGGCAGAAAAGGAGCGCCATACGCGTGAGAACAAGCGGGAGGAGCGACGAACCAAAATTGCAAAGGCGACGAAAGCCCGTTTGGCCAAGAAAGGTGAGTTTTTTCACCAATTTTTAATTCAAAAATCTTTTTTTTTTAATTGCAGCCGCTCCACCGCCGAATCCCAATGCCGAAACGCCACAGCAAGACGAAGCAGGGCCGTCAACATCTGCTGCACCGGCCGAAGAAGCGATGGAGCCGCCGCCACTAGCTCCAGGACCAGTGCCGACGCCAGAAATGGACGAGGAAATTTTGGAATTTGGCTTTTCGCTGCCATCGACATCTGTCACACCAATCGGCGATTTGGTGCCGTTTTCGACAACACCAACTGCGTCAATGGACACAGGAGAGACGACCCCACCAACCGGCAGACTCGACGAATTGAAGCTGGTGAGTTGATGGAAGGGGCTTTAAAACCTTATCCAACTAATTAAGCGGGAGGAGGAACAACGGGGACATAACGAATGAATAAAGTGATCAAGAAGCTGAGGTCGATGTCGTTGACTGATCGAGGATTAATGGTTTTTATTTTCATTACAAGCGGTAGATAAAATTTTTAAAAATTTGTAAACAATTTTTAAATCATTTTGGTCACTTTTCCTTTTATTTATTCATTAAAATCATCGAAATACATCAATAGCATGCACTGGGAATCGAACCTGGGACCCCCCCCCCCCTTTGGTGACCTTCTCACAGACCACTTCGCCACATATACAAATCTTTTTTGGTACAGCAGCTCAGTTTCCGGACGCCGTGTAAAATTTTAAAAATTTGACGCAAAAGTTGGCCATTTTGTGACTTTTATTTCTTCATAAAAATAATTATTTTTTTAAATTTCTAAAACATTATTCTAAATCTTATTAGGTAGTTTTATGGCACAACGATTTCTAAGAATTTTGTCCAATAATCAGAATAAAAATTGTTGTCTACGCATTTTTCCTTCGGTGCCAATCGGACATCACCAGACCCAAGAACCCATTATTTTCTTATAAATTAGTTCAAAATCACAAAATATGGACAGTTTTTGTATAAATTCTGTTAGAAAATTACATTTCAAATTTTCAAGATTTTCCCGGCGGCGCCTATCGGCACCGCCGACCTCCCCCCCCCGGTTCCCCTAAGGTTTTTGAAAAAATTTGCAGCAAAAAAAATCTTAAAAATCTGATTTTTTTGATTCCATTTCTCAAAATTATTAAAATGATCATCTGAGGCGAAAATACAAAAATTGATATTAATTTATTAAATTGTAAAAAAATTATTTAAGGCTATGTTGTTAAATGATCTCATTTTTGAAAATCTGATTTTTTGGGCATGATATTCCAATTTTGAAAAATTTCTATAAAAATCATATAATTCACATCCCTTTTTTTTCTTCAATCGAATTGATCAATTATAAATATTAGATAAACATTTGAACAAAACTTGGCACAAAATGTAAAAAAAAAATTGGGTTTGAGCAAATCCCGATAATCCCGCGGGATCCCGAAAAAAAATCTTCGGGATTGATCGGGATCGGGATTCGGTCGGGATCCCGACCCGGGATCCGTCCCGATCGTTTTTCCAAAATGTTCGGGATTGATCGGGATCGGGATTCAGTCGGGATCCCGACTCGGGATCCCTCCGACCCCAGTTGTCCGGTCTCTAGCGCATATACAAAATTAAAATTTAAGTAAATGAAAATTAAATGATTATTTTTGTCAGAATATTCATCGCCAGGCATCATTTTTTATGTAAGAAAAATCACGAAATATGTAAATAAAATATGTATAAAAAACACTGAAATATGTATGAAATAAGTATCAACTTTAGTATTTTTCGCCGCCCATGATCGTTTTTAACAATTTTGGGTAGGAAATACGCAAATCGTCGGAACCCGTCAGTTCGCACCAGCCAATTTTTTGACTATAACTTTTTTCTTTATCATCCAAATCAAACATTGTTGATATCATTCGAAAGCTGTAAATGTCCTCTATTAGTCTGCAAAATTTTGAAATATTTCGTAAAATTTTTGTCCAAAAATTGTCCACATTTTGTGATTCGAGCCAATTTAAAAAAAAAACAAATTATTTTTGGGGTCGGCGGTGCCGTTAGGCACTAATACCAAAATTAAGAACAATAAACCCGTAAAATCAGAACATTTGTCTTACAAATAAGAAACATTTATTTTGTAAGATTTAGACCCTCCCAATCAGACATTTCTTATAAATAGGACAGATCGCACCCCTGCCCTAAATAAAACATCTCATGTTAGACTGTATGAAAATACAACAATTCCATAAAGATTCTCGAATCGCATGGGAAAACCCTGCAAACTGCCGGGTTTTAAGTGCCAAAATGCAAATTGCTGCTTTTGTAGCAGAAAATTCAAATCCCTCTTTAATGTTAAGAGCCTGTGCTTCACATTTCCGAGATCCTTCAAAAAAATGCGGTCGGTGAAATGGGGGCGGGGCGGGAGGTGAGAAATTGAATGCATCATACTTTTTCTGAATATAGGCCTGAATTGTTGTCCAGAAAATAGGTCAAGTATAAAATGACAAATTCATAAGGAAGTCCAGTCAGATCACTTTCCGACACAGGTCTCCATTTTTGAAAATTCAGGGTCTACCTCAGTTGGGCCCCGGCACGTTTAGGCCCCGCATGTTTTTGGACTATAACTTTTTTCTTTGTCAACTAAATCTAACAATCTTGGTATCATTCGAGAGCCCTTCAGATGCTCTGTTAGCATCAATTTTGAACAAATTTATGGCAAAAAGGTTGGAAAATTGGTTTTTTGAATTCTTCTGGCCATAACTTTTTTGAACCTTAATGAAATTTTTTTTTAATTTTGCAGGCTATAGAGGACACTTGTGAATGATACATACCAACAATTTTGGATTTAGTTGACAAAGAAAAAAAGTTATAATTGATTCAGAATTCGGGCACAAATCCATATTGATCATTCCAACAACAAAAAATATATTTAATATGGCACGATGACATTTCGCCTACTAAGCCAAAATCGGACATTTCGCCTACTGACATTTCGCCTACTTGTCATTTTGCCTACCAAGCCAAAAACATTCATTTCGCCTACTAAGCCAGAAACATTCATTTCGCCTACTAAGCCAAAAAATTCATTTCGCCTACTGGAAATACATAATGCCAAAGAGAAAATAAAAATAAAATATAAAAATGTCTATCATTTTTTTGCATCAACTAAATCATTCATTTCACTTTGTATATCATTTTTTCGAATTTCTTGCCCAGATTCTAATAAGAAGTGCCCGTCGCTTCGAACGATGATGAAGATATTGTGAGCCTGTTCAATTCAAACGTGGCGAAACAATCCGAGTAGCGCTTTGTTTTTTGCACCAAGGTGTTAATAGTTTTTTTTTGGTTTTTTGTTTCTTTATTTTCAGTCTTCCGATTTATCAAAAACAGAAAAGATGGTAACTGGTTCAAATGCGAACAACGCAATTGTCCAGCAATAGCCAAATTGAACGACAACAATTTGATGACAGGCATTTTGGGCCCAAAAATAACATCACAAGGCATGTCTAACTATACCTATGTTCTTTTTTTAATCCATTTAATTTCAGCTGTTGTCAGTGCTCAAATAGAATCGTCGATTGAGCCTCGGTGGCACAATGCGAACACTTGGGCTGCAGCTTCCATACGGCGTAAGCGATGTTCCGAAATGCCAGACGCATGGGCATTTTAAATTTGTTGAACAAAGATTACGACGAAACACCGGTTCAAAGGAAAGCCGTTCACAATGGAGATAGTGAAGAAGAAACTGCTGATACCATTGGAAATTGATTTATGATTTTTAACATTTTACTTTTATTTTTTCTTTGGAGTTTAATAAATAACTATTTGCTTCCGTGTATTTTTAAGTTAAATTTAATTATTATAATAAAAATAACTAAATATAAACCAATTTAGAATATATATTTTGGTCAAATTCGTTGTCAAAATATATATTTTAGGTTAGTAGGCGAAATGAATGTTTTTGGGTTAGTAGGCGAAATGTCGAGTAGGCGAAATGTCCGATTTTGGGTTGGTAGGCGAAATGAATATTTTTGGCTTAGTAGGCGAAATGAATGTTTTTTGCTTAGTAGGCAAAATGAATGTTTTTGGCTTAGTAGGCGAAATGTCAATAGGCGAAATGTCGGTAGGCGAGATGTCGAGTAGGCGAAATGTATGCACACCATTTAATATGAGCACGTCAAAACAGAACTTCATTTTTCAACTCCAAAATTCAAATTGATCGACCACTTCTCAGCACTTCATTCATTCACTCCTGCTGCTGATCACTTAGGCCGGTAGTTGCGTCGAGAAGCCTAAAAGTAGAAAAAGAATAAATTTGCATTTTTGAATAAAGCATTCACAGACCCATCCCCGATGTCGTCCTCATCATCAATTTGTATGTCAATTAGATTCCACTGGTGAAAAAAAGTCCCGCCAATAGGCTGAATGTGCCTAAAATGTAACTTTTTTTATATTTTGGACTCAAATCATTTTCCATGGGTTTTCAGAGGGTGCTTCATGGAACTACATAACTCGGATTTGCCCAATTACGAAGTTCTAATTAGAACAAAAACTGATTATTTCCCAAAAAAATATGCGTTAAGATCGATCAAATTTTGCGCAAAATCAACTCCCAAATGCGATCGCTGTCCGTGTTGATGTTCAAATTAATAGAACAGAATGATGCGAAAAGTTGGCGAAAAAGGTGGAGAAGAAAAGCGATGGCATTACGGTCGATGAAACTAAGGAAAAAGAAAACTAGGAGGGCGAAGTTGGAAAGCGTGAAACAGAGAGAGAGAGATAGAGAGAGAGAGAAAAATGGATGAGAGAGAGAGGAGGGAGAGAAACAAAAAAGAGATGGAAAGAAGGAAAAAGAAAACTAGGAGGGCGAAGTTGGAAAGCGTGAAACAGAGAGAGAGAGAGGGAGAGATAATAGAAAGAGAGAGAGAAAATCGATGAGAAAGAGAGGGAAAGAGAGAAAATGGATGAGAGAGAGAGGAGGGAGAGAAACAAAAAAGAGATGGAAAGAAGGAAAAGAAAACTAGGAGGGCGAAGTTGGAAAGCGTGAAACAGAGAGAGAGAGATAGAGAGAGAGAGAAAAATGGATGAGAGAGAGAGGAGGGAGAGAAACAAAAAAGAGATGGAAAGAAGGAAAAAGAAAACTAGGAGGGCGAAGTTGGAAAGCGTGAAACAGAGAGAGAGAGAGAGGGAGAGAGAAAATCGATGAGAAAGAGAGAGGGAAAGAGAGAAAAATGGATGAGAGAGGAGGGAGAGAAACAAAAAAGAGATGGAAAGAAGGAAAAAGAAAACTAGGATGCCTTTTAAGTTGGAAATCGTGAAACAGAGAGAGAGAGAGAGAGAGAGAAAAAAAAATAGCATTTCTACGTTAAAATTTTTGATTTGGTGAAGGTTTTTAGCCCATATAAATCCATATTTTGGGGGTTTTCGAGAATAAATCCATATTTCGACCATTTTTGGCAAATTTTCACAAGAAAATGCAAGAAAAGCGAAAAATATACCCCTAAAGATTGATTTTTTTGGAAATTTTTAAAAATTACTGCCCAAAAAATCTGAAAAATTTGAATTTTCGTCGTTATTTTGGCATTTTTAATAAATATTTTCACCATTTTTTGCGAACTTTTCTTTTTTTAAAAAAGAATTTTTTTGAAATTTTGGCAAACTTGGAATTTATACGATGGACGACAATAAAATTTTTTTGCATTTTTATGTTTTAAATCCCTTTTTTGGTTGTTTATTGTACTTTTTAAGTTTATTTAAGCAAATATTAAATATACACACCTTTTTGTGATTTTTGAGTGTTTACAACATATATTTTGGCAGTTTTTAGTCCATATTTTGGTCCATATTTGGCCATTTTTGAGCTTTTTAGTCCATATTTCGGGCTTTTTTAGTCCATATTTTATGACCATATTTAGCGTTTTTTAGTCCATATAATTTACAACCCTAGTCATAACTTTTTTTTAATTCGAACGAAATTAAACATTCTGGTAGCATTCGCGTTCTCTATTAGACTGCAAATTTTGAAAAATCTCTTTACGGTTCAAAAAAGTTATGGCCAGAAGAATTTAAAAAAGCAAATTTTCCAATCTTTTTGGCCATAAATTTGTTCAAAATGGACGAAATTGTTTTGGACAATATGCAAGATAATAGTGCATCTGAAGAGCTTTCGAATGATACCAACAATGTTAGAAAGAGTGGAAATGGGAAAAAGAGAAAGAGAGAAAGAGGAGAGGAGAGAGAGAAGGCACAAGAGAGAGAGAGAAAAGAGGGGGAAAAGAGAGAGATAAAGAGGAGAGAGAGAGAGAGGAGAGAGAAATGGGAAAAGGAAAAGATAGAAAGAGAGGAAGAGGAAAAGAGAAAAGAGAGGAGAGAAGGAAAGAGAAGGGACAAAGAGAGAGAATGGAAAGAAGGAAAAGTAAACGAGGAGGGCAAATTTGGAAGCGGTGGATGAAACATAGAGAGAAGAAGAGAGAGAGGGAAGAAAGGGAAGGAGAGAGAGAGAGAGAGAGAGAAAAGAGGGGGAAAAGAGGGGAAAAGAGAGAGAGAGAGAAAAGAGGGTTTAAAAGAGAGAGGAAAAGAGGGGGGAAAAGAGAGAGAGATAACGAAAGTAGAAAGAGAGAAAATTGGAAAAAGAGAAAGAGAGAAAAGAGAGAGAGAGAGGAGAGAGAAGGAAAGAGAGAGAAAGAGAAAAAGAAAGAGAGTAACATATGGAAGAGTTAATTAAAAATCCTTTTTCAAAAAAATCGCTGAAAAAATCCCTATACCTAATTTATAATTTTTTAAATTCTTTCCACAAAAATCGTGTATTGAATTTGAAAATAGACATTCTGATGGAGAAAAAATGAGTATGAAAAAATCCAGGAAAATCCAGGTCCAGGAAAAAATCCAGGCTCCTCGAGACCTGGATCCAGGCCTGGACCTGGATTTTTTTGAAAGTCATTTTAAAAATCAAAAAAATGTTTGAAAAATTTAATTATTTGCTTAGAAACATCTAAAAATATCTAATTAATGATAATAATGTGTTTTAAAATTTATTAAACTTTTTTTGAAAACTTAAAAAAACATCGGTCACTTGAAATAATAAATTTTAAAATTTTGTCCAGGAAAATCCAGGTTTTTTCCTGTTTTGCCTGGACCTGGACCTGGATTTTTTTTCACATTTGACCTGGACCTGGATTTCCTGGACAAAAATCCAGGAAAATCCAGGTCCAGGAAAAATCCAGGTTGCCGAAAAATGGCCTGGACCTGGACCTGGACCCAGGAAAAATCCAGGCCTGGATCCAGGTCCAGGTCGAGCTCTAATTGTGATGCATTTAACTAGAGTAGAGCGGGTCCGGGAACTGGGGTTAGTGAAAAAACGGGACAACTGAGTACCCAAGTCCCGGTTTTGACCGGGACCGGGACTAGTCCCCGTTTTTTCCCGGTTTTCCCAACGAAAAAATTACTGGTTTTTCAACAACCCGAAAGGTCCCGGTCCTGGTTTTGCCCAAAATTCCCGGTCCCGGTCTAATTTTTTTTTGAATGCGCCAATACAACATTTAATCAGCAAAACATTCCTAACAAATAAGCAATTTGTTTAGCTAAAATAAAGACGAATTTAGCAGGGGTGGGACAACTCTCGCCTCTCGTCTCTCGCCAACTCTCGCCATTTTTGGGACTCTCGCCTCTCACCTCTCGTTTTTTGGGACTAGAGGCGAGAGTTGAAAATACACCCCTAATGATTGGACTTTTGAGCAGTCAGAAAAATATTCAAATTTACTCGAAAAATATCAGAAATCTCTTTCTCTATTTCCTTAATGTCTTAAAATTAGAGAACATTTTTTTGGAAAGGTTAGATTCAAATGTGGTTTAGTGGCTAAACTTTCTACCTAACGTTATTTTTCGCTTGGGTTCAATTCCCCAACGGAACGGAAAATTTTTTAATATTTTCTTTACAACAATTGAAATTTAATTAATAAAAAAATATTTCAACTTAAATATTATTATTTTTTCTTTTTTTTAAACAACCTAAACCTCAAATTTAACCAAAACTTTGATCATTTTTGACAAATTCTGTTAACAAATCTCGCTCAAAATTTCAAAATTTTTGCGGCTGCGAAATTATTTTTCCAAAAAATTAGTAATTTTGTACAATTTCTGTTAATAAATTCAACTGAAATTTTCAATTTTTACCCGGCGGCGCAAATTGGCACTTAGAAAATTTTTATCATATTTTATGTTTTTAGAAAAATTTCAATTTCCGACTTTCGATTTCCGAAAATTTTTGAGGTCTCGGAATGCCATCCCTGATTTGAATGGCAAAAAATGGACTAATAATAAAGTTTGTTTGTAAAATAAAAATATTTCTTGAATATTTATATAATATTTTTAAAGTACAAGCTTTTATTTTCATGAAAAAATTTTGAAGATTTTTTTTGGATTTTCAGGACCCGGTTGGACCGGACCCGGTTTAAAAACTAGGACCCTGACCCGGCTTTTCTGTACCAGGCAATACCCGGACCCGTAACCCTAATTTAATATACGATTTTGAATTTTTTTTGAAGTAAAAAATAAGGCTACAGAAAAATTGAAAAACTCTCGCCTCTCGTCCTCTCGCCTCTCGCCAACTCTCGTGTTTTTGGGGACTCTCGCCTCTCGCCAAACTCTCGCTCTCGTCTTTTTGGGGACTCTCGCCTCTCGCCAAACTCTCGCTCTCGTCTTTTCTGAGACAAGTCACACCCCTGGAATTTAGAGGTTAAGCCCCGACCATATGCGGACAAAAGTCGGGGAACAGAGAGCGGTACGCCTCAGTTGGGCCGGCACGGTTGAGCCCCAGAACTTCTTTGGATACCAAATCTAACATTGTTTGTATTATTCGAAAGCTTAATGTGTTTAGAAGCTTTTTCTAAGCTATTGCTTCGCGATTAGACAATTACCAAAATAGTTATACATGAAAATTGCGAAAAAGTCGAACTTTTTGAAGTTTTTTTCTTAATAAAATTTTCCAGGCTTGAAAATCTTTTCGCTTTTTATAAGGCTAATAGAACATGTGAAGAGCTTTCGAATGATACCAACAATGTTGGATTTGGATTACAAAAAAAAAAGCTTGAAAAGCATGCTGGGGCACAAACGTGCCGGCCAACTGAGCTACTCCGACAGAGAGAGAAATTCCCAGATATGGTTTGTCGGAGATTGCTGGAAAATGTCAGTGCCAAACACCCCCTCATCGGGAAGTAATTTTATAACGTCGAAAAAAAGAAAAAAAAATTTTTTAAGAAGTAAAAGTCTTAGAAACTCATTGAAAAACAATCTTATCCGATTTGGCGGGCCAGGCCGTTTTCGTACGAGCACATGTTTTTTGACTATAACTTTTTTCTATGTCAACCAAATCCAACGATCTTGCTTTTGAGTTTTTCCAAAAAAGCAGCTGGTATCAATGGGTTTTTTATGCAAAATTTTCAAACTCTTAAAAAAAATTGCAGACTCAAAGGAGTCCCCTACAGAAATCTTTCTTATGTTAAGGTTATAGATGAAAATTTATAACCATTACAACAAAATTTGTTCTTTTTAATTAATTGCATTCAATTTTTTAAGTTGAGAATGAATCCAATTAGCGCCAAAATTTTGAATGCCCATTATGGGCTAAAACATCCGCAAACAAAGTTGAACATCACCCTTAACGAGGCAATTGCATTTGGACCTTATGACCCGGCCATCCGTCAATTTCTCAATAACAATGAGCCGATGGATTATTGGGATTCCTTAACATTTCATTCGCCGAAAACTGTCCACCTCTACGTCAGAATTGGGGCTATAAAAGTGACGCCGATGGACTTGGATCATGCACTGAACTGTAAGTGGGCGAAAAAGTTTCT
The DNA here is from genome assembly GCA_023374025.1 of Heterodera schachtii. Classification (NCBI taxonomy): domain Eukaryota; kingdom Metazoa; phylum Nematoda; class Chromadorea; order Rhabditida; family Heteroderidae; genus Heterodera; species Heterodera schachtii. The sequence continues at coordinate 414,851 of SIJG01000096.1, read as the reverse complement.
AAATACCTAATAGGATTTTCGGCCCAAAATGCGAATTTAAATAATTTTAAAATGGTTTTGTTTTGGCCAAATTTTAGATTTAATGCGATTTTAACAATACTTGGTACTTGTTAATTATCTATATACAGATTTCAAACAAAAAAATAAAATAAAATTGAGAATAAACTTGTTTTTTGGGTTTTTAGTGTCGGAAAACCCGATTCTGGCATCTATTTTGGTTCGGGGTTTGAATTTTGGCCAAAATATATGCCAGAATCGGATTTTCCGACACTAAAACCCTAGAAAAAATTTTTAATCCAAACAAGTACCCAATAATTTTCATATGTTTCCTGGGTTTCATTAAACAATTTTCTTTATCAGCTATACAATTTGTTAACAATATTTCCCATTAAGATTTTTTGGACCGGCACGTCGGCGTGTTCCGCCTTTTAGAACACCAAATTTCACTGCCGGAGGCCCTCAAATACGGCTACATTGAAATTCCCAAGCCAAAACCGACATTTGCATTGACATTGACCGAGTGCATCGAACAGAATTGGATTAGCAGAGAAACCGGCCTGTTCATTGCCCATCCCGAAGAACCGCGTGGATTTGGCGAAGCTATGCGTTCCAATGGTGAGT
>SIJG01000096.1:374940-412724 GCA_023374025.1 Heterodera schachtii | reverse complement strand
TTCGTGCCAAAATTTTTTTCTCCAATGTTAAAAATTTACGGCGCAGAGGCGAACAAGCAGGGATTTTAGCGATTTTGCGCCAATAAATACTATTTTTGCCGTTTTCGGGGGGTCTTTTATTTAAAATTTTCAACAAAATGATGGTCCGTGGGGTCTTTTGGTCGCTAAAATTTCATTTTTTGAGTCAAATGCCATTTATAAAAAAAAATTTTGTTTGCTTTCAGTGTCCGTCGTCAAGTGGTCAACATCCCATCATTTGTTGTCCGTCTCGACTCCCAAAAGCACATCGATCTGTCCGCCAAGTCACCGTATGCTGGCGGTCGGCCGGGCCGTGTCAAGCGAAAGAATGCGAAAAAGGGTGCCGGAGGCGGCGGCTCGGGTGGCGAGGAGGAGGACTGATCAAAGATGAAAAATTGTTATTGTTCAACATGTTGTTGTTAAACAATTTTTGACGTATTTCGCTTTGGTATTGAACTGGACCGAGCTTTCGTTTGGCAATTGACCGGGATAGGCGCCCGTTCAAAAAAAAAACGGATTTACCAGGGGCCTGTGTTTGCCAGAAAAAACTTTAAAAAATGGATTTACCAGGGGCCTGTGTTTGCTAAAAAAAATTTGAAAAGGAGGGGGGGGGGGGCGGGTGGGGCTACCACCAAAATTGTTACCATGTCATTTTTATTATACAATTTGCCTGTTTGTACGATTCGCTATTGACTCTTTTTAATTCGGGCTGTTTTCTCGAAATTTTAGTTCCAATTTTTTTTTTAATTTATCAAAAGGAGTGATTGAATGACAAAGGAAGTGGTCAAAACAAAATTTGAAAAAGTAGGGTTACACTCCGCCCCGACATTTTGGACATTTCTTCCCAGTTTCATTTCTCTTCCCCTTTGTCTCCTCTCCCTTCTTTCTACTTCTCCCTTTCTTTTCCAATCTGTTTATCCTCTACTTTCTTTTCCCTCCTTTTCTCTGCCATACATCTCACATCTGTCATGCTCTCTCTTTATCGCTTTTACTCTCTCCCGCTTTGTATCTCTCTATTTTTTTTTCTCTACATCTCGCTTCCTTTTACTCTATCTCTCTTGTTCTTTCTTTTTCTCCCTCTCTCCCACTTCCTCCACCGCTCTCTCTCTCTCTTTCTATACTTCTCTCTTTTCCTTTCTCACCATCTTCCTACTTTTCTTCCTCTCCCTCCCGTCTATCACGCTCTCGATAAATTGTTTTCATTCTCTTTCTTTCTGTCCCACCCTCTCTTAAATCCCCTCTCTCTTTTTTCAACTTTCAAATATTATCTCTCTCATTTATCTCTCTCTCTTTCTCTCTCACTTCTCTCTCTCACTCTCTCTCTTTCTTTCTTTCTTTCTTTTCTCTCTTCTCCCTCTCACATTGATCTCTCTCTCTCTCCATTTGTCACTCTCTCTCATTTATCTCTCTCTCTCTTTCTCTCATTTATCGCTCTCTCTTTCCTTCCGAATTTGGGTCTACCTCAGTTGGGCCCCGACACGTTTGGGCCCCACTGGGGCCCAAATGTGCCAGGGCCCAACTGATCGGTTCCGTCGAATTTAAAATAATTTTATGCTTTCTGTTCACTTCGGCGTCCAGTCGGTGTATGTATTCCAAAAGGCTGCTGCAGTCCGAATTTCGGCCAATCACTTTATTTTCGAAAAAAAAATAAAATTTTTAAAAAAGCCGTGTAAAAAACATTTCCTTGGGGTTTTCTGGGTCGCTGATCATGAATCTGGCATTCATTTTGGTAATACTTTGGTTTGTCCCCCCCTATTTTTCGAAAAATTTTTTTTCTGTTTTCAAAAGTCTTGAAAACATGTCTCCATGGGTTTTCGAGGTTGCTGATCATTAGGGTCGCAACTTTTAGTGAAAAAACTTTTTTTTTGCTCGATTGATTTGAAGAAAGGAGCTCAAAAAACGCATTTCTGCATTAAAAATTTTCGATTCTGATGTCACTATCGGTCACTAGAAATCACTATTTTGACGTTTCGTCACTAAAATAGTTAAAAATCACTATTTTGGCGTTTTGTCACTATTTTTTCACTTTTTCGATATTTTCTGGGAAAATTTCTCAACAAAAATGCAATAAGAACAACTAAATATCGCAATAAATATTTTCTATTCTTAAATTTAGACTTAAAATATGCCAAAAATTAAATCAAAATCGGCCAATTTTCGGGAATGGATTCGAAGGATCGGAGGAACTGACTTTTATTCAACAACTGGCAAAATAATTTATTGTCAATTATGTGAACAACAGGTAACTGCGACAACATCCGTCAGACAACAACAACTACCAATAAAAAATTCACAGATTCCTTGCACGCAATTCGCGCATCTCAAACAACACAACGAAACGGTAAAACACAGAGCAAAATTGGAACGGAACAAAGGAGGACAACAACAGCAATTTTTGACAACACTAAACAATGTTCCAAACCAATTCAACCTCGATTTGTGTGAAGCCTTTGTCTCAGCTAACATTCCTTTCCAGAAATTGGAGAATGAAAAATTGAAATTATTTTTGGAAAAATATTGTAAACGGGAAATGCCCCATCGTTACACACTTCAAAAAAATTACTTGCGGTTGACTTTTGATCAGGTCATTCCAAAAACAAAGCCAAAAACAATAATTATTTTTAGACAATTGAGAAAATTAAGAACAATATTGGCGACTCTTTTGTTTGGATTTCGGTGGACGAAACAACAGACAAAATGGGAAGAGCGGTGGCCAATTTGCTGATTGGAAAATTGGATGGACAAAAATGGCATAACCCACATTTGATTTCCGTCAAATGCCTGGAGAAAGTTGATAACGCGGCAATTGCTCGGTTCGTCAACGAAGGACTCGGTAAAATTCAAACCGAAGCAAATTTAGTTTTACAATTTTAGACAATTTCTTTTCAAATGGTTTCGACAAAAACCGTGTTTTATTGCTTGTCACGGACGCTGCAGCCTACATGAAAAAAGCCGGGAAACAACTAAAGGTAATTAAGTGGGGCACTTACAGTCCCTAATATTAAATATTGCTCAGGTTTTTTATACAAATCTCATCCACACAATGTGCCTTTGTCATGCTTTACACCGTGTTGCAGAGAAAGTTCGAGATGAATTCAAAAAGGCCGACAAATTGATCGCAAAGACGAAGGCAGTTTTTGTCAAGGCACCTCAACGTTCGAACATTTACCACCAAATGTTTCCGGATTTGGCAATGCCTCCAAAGGCCGTTTTAACGAGATGGGGGACGTGGCTTCAAGCCGTATCTTTTTATTGGCAAAATTTCGAGGCAGTGAAAGAAGTATGTGAAACATTTAGCTTTTTAGGATTACGCATTTAGGTGGTCAATTCTTTCGACCCAAGTGATGCATCTTGCGTTAGTGAAAGTCAGTCGTGCTTCACTCTGTCAACATGGCAAGATCTCGCGTACATTCACACAAACTTTGGAAATTTGTGCCCAGCCATTGCAAAATTGGAGTCACAAGGACTGTCGATAAATGAATCGATGGAAATTTTTGCGGACGTTCACAACCAATTGGACAAGGCAGCCGGCGAGAAAGCAGAAATAATCCGCCAAAAAATCTCTTACATTGTCTCAAAAAATCCCTCATTTGATCAAATTGCCAAATTTTGCCAAATCCTTTCCGGAAAAAATGTTGATTGCGATGTTCCCCCAACTTTAATTCCGTACTACAAATTCGCGCCTCTCACTTCTTGCGATGTTGAAAGGACATTCTCTATTTACAAAACTATTTTATCAGATAATCGGATGCGTCTTTTGCCTCACAATTTGGAAATGTACCTCATTTGTAACTGCAATCAGTGAATAAAATTATTTTTGCACAATTTTTGGCTGAAAATTATGCCACTATTCGTCACTACTTCGGACTTTTTGTCACTATTTCTTCACTATTTTGGGATTTTTACTCACTATTTTAGTTAACTATTTTGGGATTTTTCGTCACTAAAAGTTGCGACCCTACTGATCATGAATCGGGCATCCATTTCGACCAATTCCGAACCCCAGACTCGAATTCGAACAAAAAGTCGAAAATTCAAATTTTTTATTTTTCCATTTTTAGTGTAAAAATGGTTTAAAATGACTTTTTATTGAAGCATTAATGATTTTTAATTCATTTTCGTGTATTTAAACAAATTTTAAAGAAAAAACTGAAATTCGAAAAATTTGAATTTTCGACTTTTTGTTCGAGTTCGAGTCTGGGGTTCGAAATTGGTCGAAATGGATGCCCGATTCATGATCAGCAACCTCGAAAACCCATGGAGACATGTTTTCAAGACTTTTGAAAACAGAAAAAAAAATTTTCGAAAAATAGGGGGGACAAACCAAAGTATTACCTTCATTTTGACTAATTTCGAATCCCGGACCCGAATTCGAACGAAAAGGCGAAAATTAAAAAGTTTCAAAATTCACTTTTACGTTCATTTCTGTACAGAATAGTTATATTTTGATGTTTCAAGGGTTTTTGACTGCATTTAGCTTGTTTTGGTCAATTTTGGAACAAAAGCTGGAATTTTGAAAATTTTAATTTTTGACTTTTTGTTCGAATTCGGGTACGGGATTTGAAATTAGTCAAAATGAATGCCAGATTCGTAATCAGCGACCCAGAAAACCCCAAGGAAATGTGTTTTACACGGCTTTTTTAAATGTTTTAATTTTTTTTCGAAAAATGGGGGGATAAACTTCAGTATTACCAAAATGCCAGTTTTTTGCATTTTGCGTTCAAATTTTTCAAAATGTTAAAATGGGGGTAAGGGCGCCACCGGGGACAAATAAAGCTTGGTAAAATCAAAGAACTAAAATAAAAAACTTTTTATTAAATAGCAAAAAATAATAAATAGGTGGTAACAAAAAAACAACAATTTTCAAGGGTTCATTTGGTAATTGTGAGAAATGCCTCGAAGAAACTCAAAAATAATGTGAAATTGATTGGGCTGGGGATTGGGTGGAAGATAATCATGATCATTCAACGGAAAGTAGTTCCTAACCATATTCAGAATTCGTCTATCTGCTGCCAAATATTTGTCTCGCTTTTTCTCAGGTGACAATCCAGCGATCGCATTGTATTTGTGACCGGCGATTTTTGTTCATGTCGGAGAACATCAATGAAATGCCACAACGATGGATCATAATTGAACGCGCCTTGCAAACGGTGGTGCTCCGCTTCTGCGTTATGTTCGTCCTCGCATCTCCATCCAATTTTATTTTCTGACCAATCAATAGGTCGAAAAGCCACCAATTTCCAAATTCTGTGTCAAGTGTTGTCACTGCGTTCCTGATACCACAAAGTGGAACGAATCCGACTGATGTGAGCATCCGAACACTCAAAACAAACACCGGATCAGTTCACCAATAACGCTTAAATTTTGAAAAATTTTTAAAGGGAAAATTACCTGCCATAAGCCTTGCTGTTTCACTTTCTTTTGTAAGTTCCGTACAAAATTAAAAAAGCGTAACCGAATCTGGCATCCGAGAAAGATTGTCGTAACGGCATTACAAAGCCATTTCAAAATCTACGGAATAAGAAGTGGGAGCAAAATTTGGCCACGCTGCACGCAAAAGTGTAAACATTCTTTCGTACGATGTTTGTGATTAAGGCATGGCACACCGGGAAAATCCATTTAAACGCCTAAATATTTTATTTACAATTTTGAAAAACCGAATTAAGACAAAATGACTTTGCCAAGATCGTATAAAATTTGAAAAAATAGTGCTGGTGCCAATGAGAAAATTCCGTCCCCAAAACACTCAAATTGCGGCTGGCTGGTGATGCCATGTGCTGAAACGCTTCTGAACGAACGACAGATGGTGGTTCCAAAGTAGTGATGGCACGGAGTTTAATTGTAGTTTTTGCTTTTTAAGCTTCAACATTCGAAGCATTTGCGGGACAAGTGTGTGGCGTTGCGAGACGAATGAAGAGATTGTTGAGGTCGTCCAAATACGGCCTTTACATTTATTGACACTGTCCTTGAATTCGCACCTCCAAAATTTTGACGTTCCATCTTTACTCATTTTATCAAATGTGTAATTCACTTTTTGAAGCCATATTCGATGAAATTGATTAACTAAATACATTTGAAAATATGTAACGCGTAAATTAGGTATTTTCTAGAGCCTGTAAATTCCAAGAAAATATTTTGTTTTTTGATTTGCTGATTTTAACCAAGTATTTGTATTTTTATAATTTTTTTGGCGCCGAAACGCCAGCGCCGGAACGCCAGCGCCGGAACGCCAGCGCCCAAACGCCAGCGCCGAAACGCGTGGGTCCCCAGATTCATGATCAGTGACCCCCAAAACTCATGGAGACGCTTGAAATAAAAACTTTCGGAAAATGGGGGGGGACACAAAATATCCCTGAGTTGTCCATTTTCATTGGGAGTCAGTTGCCCAAGTGCTCAGATGGCATCTGTTCGACTTCATTCACTGATTTTTAGACTAAGTTCGCCAAGAGCTTTCAAATGATATTGATATTGTCTGGATCGAATACTGCCAAATCTCTATTTTTCAAGTTTTGAACCGGTTCAAAATACGGTATTTTGGAATTATCGAAACTCGAGACATAATTTTTCTTGCTTAGCTCCTCGTTATGCATCGATTGGTATACACACCGTTTCAAAAAACGAGATGTGTGCCAATAAAGAGAGAGTGCAGAGAAACTTTTTCTCTAACTTTTCTCTCCTTTTGGCGCACTATCTAATATTCTTATTATTAGGAAAAATAACATTTACTTCGCTATGTTTAGCTTCTTTTCTATATGTTACAATTACACCAAATTTTACATACCGATAGAGAAAAAAATTCTGCATCTAATGATAAGTCAAGTTTATATTAAAATGGGTCAAATAGGAAAGTTTTTTCTGTTGAAATGATAAAAAAATAATTATTTAAGTATTATGGCAAAAAAAAATTAATTAGTAAGCTAATCGGCCGAGAATCAGCAAAAAAGCGCTGGGACAGAAGAGAGGAGCGACAAGCGCAAACGGAGAGGGCGAGACAAGGCCGATGGGCCAAGAAAAGTGAGTTTTTCACCATTTTTAATTCAAAAATCAATTTTTTTTTTTTTTGAATTTTGGTGCCATTTCCGTCAACACCCATCGCGCCAATGGACATCGGAGAGATGACTCCACCACCGCTGGTCATCGACGACCGATCTGAGCGCATCGAACAGCTGGAGATTGAGCCCAAGGACCGCGACGACACCATCCAGTTTTTGCGTGAGCAGGTGCGAAACCGAGAGGCGCTGATCACTGATCTGCGCCGCCAGCTGGAGCAATGTGCGGCAACACCAACGGCGACACCAGCCACCAGCAAAAGTGAGTGAAATTTCGATGCCTTCTCTTTTTACAATTAATTTTCTCATAAATTGATCATTAATTTTTTTGTAATTTTTAGCAACGCCAATCAGAGGAAGACCAAGGAAGGCCATCGACGAACTCCAGCGCAGCTCGCGAAAACGGTTGACGGAGCAGATTTTGGAAGCGATTGATCGGGACCGATCGAGATCGGCAAGCCGCAGCTCCTTGGAGCGCATCCACCGAGAAGTCCGACACAAATTTGGCCATTATACACCAAAAAAGGCACCACCGAGGAAGAGAAAAGATGAAATGGAGGCCAATGACGGCTTGCTACTGATGACCCAACTTGGCACATAAAAAGCTTATCAGCGGATGAAAGCTACCCTTCGTCTGATCCACCAAAAGTTCGACATTTTACCGCCATTAAAAAAGGTGAGTTTGGGTTGTCACAAAGTGCAATTTGGTGTTTTGGTTGGTCACCCTCAAACGACGGATTTGCGCCCCATTGCGCTACGAGCAAATTGAAACCAATGTTTGTGTGTGCTGATGTCAGATCTGCGCTTGAGTACCGATTTTGTGCGGCCAAAGACAATTTGATCAATTTCGGCAACAATATTTTTGTGAAAATTAGCGGGGACTACGGTCAAAGCTTCACCAAAATTACTGTCTCGTTTTTCCAAGCTGTGCGGTCAAATTCGCCGTCAAACAATTTTATTGTTGCTGTTTTTCCGGCCAAAGACAGCAGAGAAAATTTGGAGCGGTATGGAGAGGCACTTTGGGGGCAAATTAGTCAAATTGAGGCGTTGGCGGGGAAAACAGTGAAATGGTAGAGAGGACAAAGCTAAACCACCTACATTTAAATTTAAAGGTTCATTGGTGGCGACATCAGCTTTATTTGGTCATTGATCGGTCACTGCGGTTCAGCCGTTACAACTTTTCCGTCCCCAATTTGCACGTGCCGGACTGATCAGATGCTTCAGGAGCAATGCTGCCAACTCAGGACAATTGATCAGACTTTTGAACATGCGGAACAGTGGAGGACGGCGTTGCAAAACGGCGATAAACCGACTGCTGCTGTTCGATCGGCATCAATGGGCATCACAAAACCGCCTCTGCTTCGTTCAATTAACTTCGACCGGATCATCCCTGCCCCTTTTCACGTATTCCAAGGCATTGAAAATGCGATTGTTCGAGAACTTGAGAGCAGGAGGGATGCGCACCGATTGCTCAACAGTTCTTCAGAAGGATCGGGGCCCGAAGGAAACAATTTCGAAAAAGGGATTTGACCGGCAACTCAATAAGAAAAATTTTGGTTCACGCTACTGAAATGGACGAACTTTTCACAATGGAATGGCCCAAAGCTATTTGTAGGACACTCGAACACCTCGGCAAAATTCAAAATTTTTCGTGTTTTGTCCGATTTTATTGAGACATAATCATAAATTTTAGGCACAAATTTTGTCCCCAAATGACCTGGACGAACTTGAACGATCAATTGATGGTTTCAAAGTGTTTTTGGCAGAGCAGGACCGGATGAGTGCCTTTCTCTCAAAGAAACCCAAGGCCCATCTTCTACTCTTCCACTTTGTGCCATTTGCACGACAACATCAATTCATTGGCCTTTTGGATGAGCAGGGTGAAAAACAAATTGCTTAATTAGCACGAATTTTTAATATTTTCAAGGTGATGAAGCGCTTCATTCGGTGTGGCGCAGACTCGAGCAATGGTGGAAATGTATGCCGGACGAGGAACAGATTTTGCAACAATTGGAGCACCATTTCGTCAACAATTGGCTGCTGGACACCGGAAAGATTGACGAATTGAAGCGGGTTTGTTTCTTTCAAAAGGGTTTCCTTTTCTAAATTCTCATCTTTAGAATTATGAAGAAAGGAAGGGCGAGGATGACACGGATGAAGAAGCGGCGGAAGAAATTGATGACGAATGCCAAATTGATGTAATTTAACAACTTTGGATTAAAGGATGATTTTCATAAAAAATTGAGGGCACAAACTTTTAATTATTTTTGTTTATTTTTCAGAATATTTATTTGTCATTTTACAAGTCTTCTTTTGCTTAAAATCACCAAAAATGTTCATTAACATGCATTGGGTTCGAACCTGGGAACCCCCTTTTGGTGACTAACACATAGACCACTAAGGCAAAAATTCTTTTTGGAACTGGGAGGCAATAACTGAAACGGTGTGTATATCATTTGACCTTTTTTCACGGGGCGCCGTCCAGTACAGTTCATCCAAAAATAGTTAAAATCTTATTTTTGTTCCCGAAAAAATTTACCATTTGCTAATTCCTCCCCAAAATTGTAAAAATTATCTATATTAATTGATTAAATAGTTATACAAGCAATTTTAAGCTATTATGCAAATGTTCTGACTTCGACCCTAAAATCTGCTTTTTAGCCAGTTCAGATTTTGAAAATTTTTCGATTGCACCCCTCTGCGTCAAAGAAACGGATGGTCATTTGAACGCGTAAATTGTTTTAAAGCAATATTATCTTACAAGAATATCATTGCGGTGGGAAGCTTTGAAACTTCTCTGAAATATTGCATGAAAATGGTATTTTTGGTGTGTAATTGTAAATTTTGTTGAAAATTGAATACAAATTTTGTTCAGTGCAATTGCTGAAAAACAATTTCACAATTAAATTTATGAAGCAAAAATGGGTGCTACCATCGCTACGACCCTCATAAAAATGTTAAAAAATAGCGCAATTTCTTTCTCAACATACATACGCGATTTGTGGAGATGGTGATGCTGTTTGAGTGTATGCAAATGCTAAAAATGATTACTACATATTCTGTGGACTCATCCTCCATTAAAAATAGACTAAATGAGTCGCGTTAAAATTACCGCGTTAACCCCGTCCTACCGCTTCCCTACTCATGTTAAATGACCAAAAAACGTGCGCGCGTGAAATGTCCACGACTCAAAATTAATCCCTTTTCACAATTACCATACAGATTTTATGCGTAAAAGAAGAATTAATTTTAATGCACACGTTCATGTTTTCAATACCGAACAGCAAGCATACGCGTTTGCGGATGCTCCCGACGGGCCGCCGATGCGGCGCACTCTTTCTCACATTTCCGATGCGGGCATCATTTATGCCTATTTTGAATGTGGTTTTAGAAGATGTCCCTATAGAAAGTAAGTTTGGTTTCAAAAAGAATAAAAAAAAAATAGTGGGGCATAATTCCTTTTTGTGTTAAACTTGTGCGTCCAATCAAAGACCATTCTCTGTTTTGATTGGACACATATAAAAGTTTCGATTGTACATAATTTTTGTGATTTAAAAATACAAAGGTATTAATTGTTTTTTTTAGTCGCGTCCGAAAGCGCGCAGGGCACTTGTGGGAGGTGCATGAAAAGGGTGCTCATCGCAACCACCCCCTTACTGGGTTTGGCGTCGATTAGTGAAGAGGTTTGTTCTGTTTTCTCATTGGTTTTTTGCTTTTATGGGGACAAAAATATTTGTTGGCGCACGCATTCACCAGGTCTTTCTCTGTGCTCACATTAAAATGGTCCGAGAGAAACGTAATGATTAGTGAACATAGACAACAGCAGCGAATGGGCTGAGAAAACAAAATTGATTTATTTCACTCTGACCAATTAGTGCGAGCACATAAAAACATATTCCTTTCTCTGCAGCTCACACTGCAAATTAACGATTTATATCGTTGGCATTCAAAAAAAAAATGAATTTGCAAAACGGTGCAGCAGAGACAAATCGCCGAAAGGCATTGATTGAATTGTAGGCAAAAAACCGTAAAATTTCTAAAATGTGTTTTTTTTTCCTTAAGGAACGACGGGGAGCCATTTACATCAGCGGCGGCGGCGATGGCATGTCACCGTTTTGGGCCCAAATTCGTCCTTCGCGTGACCGGGAGAAGAAGGAGCTGAACGATCTGAACAAAGGCGGCGCTGCGCTGACAATGAGTCCCTTTCTGAAGTTTATGCTCGGCACCAATCGGCCGGTCACCGAACTGCTCCGTTCCATCATGTTGAATAAGGTGAGCAAATTATGCCCATTGGTGGTACTATTTTTTGTTCGTTTGGAATATTTACCCTTCATTTAGTTAGGTTTTTCGGCGTTTGGGCATTTGACTGGGTTTTTTACATTCTGTCACTTTTTTCATTCCATTCCATTACCCTTATTTTTTTTCTCAAAAATTATTTCAAAATCGCAAAATAACGCAACTTCAGAGACTAGGAGAGGGGAGAGAAAATTTTGAAAGAAATAAGAGGGGGCAGTGAATGAATGAGTGCAACAAAAAGAGCTGTGAGAGATCTTCTGATCAATTCAATAATCAGCCACAAATTCACACAGAACTCGTTGTTGGAGAAGCAGATCCAGGAGCTGAACGCGAAGGATGCCCAAATTCGGAAGATGCGCGACGAGTGCCAAGCGTTGATGGTCGAGCTGCAAATGTTGCTGGATGCCGAAATTGCCATTTACCGCAAAATGCTAGAGGGCGAAGGGGACGGGCCCGGCCTGAAACAGTTGGTGGCGCAGGTGGTGCTCACCACCGGCATCAACGAAGTGGCGGACACAGGTGTGCACCGTTAATTAGTATTCCATATTGGTAATTCGTCAGACCCAAATGAAATGTTGTGGGAGCTCATAAGACTGCCATTTTACTTTTGATTAAATTTTATACATTTCAGCTCCCTGGTTTCCTCAAACAATCCAAAAATTCCATCCCTAATTTCGCCTTAAAAATAAAAATCACTAAAAACCGCTAAAAAAATTTTCAAAAATTTTCAGGAGTAGAAATGACGTGGAAGGGAAACGGCGGGGGAGGGGGGGGGGGGGACGGATGAAGTGCACCCTCCCTAATTATCGCCTAAAAGTTCCATCCCTAATTATCCCCCTTTCCAATCACACAGAAACGATGCGTGTCGTCAAGGGCGAGACGTCCTCCCGTCAGTCGTACCCGCGGTCGGCCAAGGGCAATGTGTCCATTTTGGAGACGTCGCCGGTTGGCAAATACGTGGTGTTGGAGAACACTCATCGTTGCTCCGTCCGATGGCCCGTCTGAAGGTGCGTTATTATGCAATTTTAAAATAATTTTTGAGAAAAATGGGATTTTGTAGACACCGCCGAGGAAAAATTAAATTTTTAAAATTGCAACCCGAACCCCGAATTATAGGGTGGAGGTTCAGATTAAGAGGATTTTGGCTCTCCCCACTCGAAAAATTAAAAATTTTTACGGGTTACGCCCTTCCCCCCCCCCCCCCCCCCCCTCCCATTCCCCACGAAACCGTGGGTCAGTTAGGCTACGCAAATAGTGACTAAATTTATGTGTCCAATTTTTGCCCCAATTTTTCAGCATTTTCAATTCCACACAATCAACGAAGGGCATCGCCATTACAAATCCAAAGAAAAGCGGAAATTAATGACAAATGATTTGTGCCTCAAATTTTTCCTTTTATTTTTTTTCTGCCTGGCCTTCTGCCGCAAATATGTATTGTATTTTATTTTTGCTTGATGAAACTTTATTTTGGTATACCTAATTCGGAAAAGTTTTTTAAAGGACGGAATTCTGGAAATTTTTAAAAAGGTCAGATAAAATTTTGGAATTTTTATTTATTTTTCTGGTTTGGGTGAACATTTACTGAGCACCCCCCTGCATTACAATTCGTCAATCGTTCAGAAAAATGTCGCCAAATAAATTACAATTGTTAAAGAGAACTAAAAATGCGTGGGTTGATTTCAATCGGGTGGGTTGTTCAGATCAGCAGGACACTTTATAATACGACCCAAAATGTCGCTGGGACATAGCAACCTCAAAAAAAAAAAATATTTTTTTTTTCCAGATCAAATAAATTTAAAAAAGCGCGCCAATCGCGAATTACTTACAAATTTGTTCAGGTAAACCAGTTTTTTTTTTTTTTGAATTTTTTCTGGCAAACACAGGCCCATGGTAAACCGGTTTTTTTTTGAGTTTTTTTTTAGCAAACACAGGCCCCTGGTAAATCCGTTTTTTTTTGAACGGGCGCCTATCCCGGTCAATTGCCAAACGAAAGCTCGGTCCAGTTCAATACCAAAGCGAAATACGTCAAAAATTGTTTAACAACAACATGTGAACAATAACAATTTTTCATCTTTGATCAGTCCTCCTCCTCGCCACCCGAGCCGCCGCCTCCGGCACCCTTTTTCGCATTCTTTCGCTTGACACGGCCCGGCCGACCGCCAGCGTACGGTGACTTGGCGGACAGATCGATGTGCTTTTGGGAGTCGAGACGGACAACAAATGATGGGATGTTGACCACTTGACGACGGACACTGAAAGCAAACAAAAATTTTTTTTATAAATGGCATTTGACTCAAAAAATGAAATTTTAGCGACCAAAAGACCCCACGGACCATCATTTTGTTGAAAATTTTAAATAAAAGACCCCCCGAAAACGGCAAAAATAGTATTTATTGGCGCAAAATCGCTAAAATCCCTGCTTGTTCGCCTCTGCGCCGTAAATTTTTAACATTGGAGAAAAAAATTTTGGCACGAAGAGCAAAAAAAACTCTTCGGGTGGGTGCCCTCACCGAAATTTTCTTTTTGGGTAACGGGCCAGTCAGTTTTAAAACTCAAAAGTATTTTACCGAAAGGGTCAATTCAGAATAAAAAAAATCCGAAAAATTTTTTCCAATTATTAAAAAAATTAAAATATTAAAAAAAAAATCCGAAAAAATTTTTCCAATTAAACGAAATGGGACCCCGTTCTGCTTGGCCAGTTTCTTTTTCCAGCAACTTGTTCTCAGAGATTTCCGGGGTCGTTGATCACAAATCTGACCCCTTTTTTGATTAAGAATCAGAATTGGCATAAATGGGTGTGTCTAATTTTTGATACCCTTGAAAAATTTCGGGTCAACGACCTCGAAAAAAAACCGGGATTAAACTTTCAGGATTAGAGACAACCATCTTACAAAAAAAAAGCGCAAAACCAAAGACCCTCCCGTTTAACTGTTTAGCTAGGGACACCTGTGTGCTATTAATGCCAAATTTGAAAAAAAAATTGTTTGATTGTGTCATGTCGTGGTTGTGCCGTACCGAATGTGGCGCTGACGGATGAACACACGGGCCTGGTGAATGGACTTGGCCAAGCCCAGCTTGAACACTTGGGTTTGCAGCCGACGCTCCATGAAGTCCTCGACGCGCAAGCCGAGCACATAATCCAGCTTCATCTTGTCCTCCTCCAGCACACCGATGCGGACCAAACGGCGCAACAGCGCGTTGCCCTCAAACAACCGCTTCGGGTCCTTGTCCTCCAGCGTCAACAGCTCACGGGCACGCTTCCGAATTTTGGCCAACGACAGGTTGACACGCCACACCTCACGCTTGTTGCGCAGGCCGAACTCGCCGATCAATTTCAATTCCTCAACTGGGGGAGGGGACATTGTTGGTGGTGGTATAAACCAATAATTTGTTAGGAATTGGACGAGAATCGAATACACCAACCGCTAGCGGACCATTCCCCAGTAAAACAATTGTTTATTTGGTTTCTATTTGTTGAAAAGACAATTAGAGAGGCAAACCCATTGCCTTACAATTTTGGATTAATGATATTAGCTCAAACTATTGTAATTAAACAAACAAAAAACCTGGTCAAGCCGCTCTTTCTCGAACGGACGCCTTGGCACATCGTAGACTTTCGAATACACATTCTTAATTCTGCCCACCATTGCTGCTTATATTAAAACAAATATTTATGTTGCTAAAACAAGAGATAAAAAAAATGTACACAAACAAAAACTGCATAATATGCGAGTGTTAGGGGCTAAAATATCCTAAAAACTTGGGCTTATTGGATGCATTTAACAATCCATCAAAGGGCTATTATAGTTGTGCCATAATTTGTTACTTTCTTGGCTATGCCGTGAAAGTTCTTTTGACTCTAACTTTTTGGCAGGCTAAATTTTTTCATCAGTTATTTTATTTTTAAAAATAAAATTTTGTCATAATGTTCGTTCATAAACAAAACACCAAAAAATAAAAAAAAACATTCAAAAATAAGTTTTGTATTTTGTGCGGATTTTTTTTTACTAAACAAATACGGAGTACGGCGGACCCGAAGTCTGAGGATTTTAGAGGCTCACAGAATTTCTGGAAAATATTTTTCCAATTAAATTGTTAAATTTTTTTCATCACTGCCAATTTTTAAGGTGCATTAAATAATTATGTCACAATCACCGCTAATGGTGGCGACTTTCAGCGATTTGACAGCAAATATTTACAACGAAAAACAGAAGAGGCAACTTTGCCTGCTCCACACACTGAACAACCTTTTCCAATGTGAAGAATTTGTACGGGAGGAATTGGACGAAATTTGCGAGAGGTAAACGTCAAAAAGAACACATTAAAATGGGCACTTATTCAGTCTAATGAACCCTGATTTTTAAAATCTAAAAGTTTTCTGGGTCGCTGACCACAAATTCGGCATCCATTTCAAGAATTCGAGCAGCCCGGAATTATTGTCCGTAACCCGTACTTGAAAACGGCAGGACGGGTTTCCGGAACACACACGTTTTCCGGGAATTATATTTTTGTTATAAATTCGGAAAATTTTGATGAGTACCCCCCACCCACCCCTCCCTAAACTGAAATACATTGACTGTTTTCAAGAATTTTCCAAAACAAACCCATTCCAAACTCTTGGTTTGACAAAATTGAATTTTTTTGAGCCATTTTTTCAAATATATTTTTTTTTTGCCCCGTTAAGGCCAACTTCTCAGATCAGGAAGGAAGTGATTGTCGCCTACATCTTCAACATACCATCCACCAGGTTCATGCCATTGTCATTTCTTAACGGACGCCATTGAGTGGGTTTTATGAAGGGAGGGGGGGTGCCGAAATTGCTATTTGAAAAAATTTTTTTTTTTTTTTTGCGAATTCGTATCCGGTGTTATACGACTAAATGTTCTTTTTCGCTTCCGTTCAGTTCACCATCAAACAATTTGGACTCCAAATTGGCCACCCCGACACTGATCAGCACAGCAAATGGCATTGTCCACTACATCAACACACTTTTGGCATAAGGCAACGAACTGTTTGCTGGTCGTCCGCCCCGAAAATGAGGCCAATTGTTTGCTGGCCAATGGCGAAGAAAAACACGGAGGAGAAGAATGATTAAATGATAAATAAATGCCTCAACAAATGTGTCTTATATTTACCTATTATTTTTCATTTCAAATATTTGTTTTTTTTTTAGTGAGCGAAACCGTATTTGGCACGACTCACAATTTTTTTTTTTAAAGGACTAGGATTCAGAAATTTCTAAATGCTATGTAGAATTTGTAATTTTTGGGGTTGGGTGGGCATCTACTGACCAACGTCCGGCATTCCAATTCGACTTTTCGTCAATCCCTCAGAAAAATTCCGACATAAATTTCAACAGAAAAATGCAGAAAACTATCCCGACAAGCATGATACTTGCGAATAATCAATCGAAATGGGCCAAATCAATTTAATATACGGTGATAACAATACATTTAAAAAAATTTGAGGAAGGGGGGGGGGAAGAGAGAGTTGAGATCAAAGAAATGTGGGGGAGACGGGGGGGGGGGGGAAACATTCGTTGGACGACACGTGATCAGTCACTCCGATTGCGAATGCGTTCATTGGTGATTGCGGGCTGTTTCACGTCCGAAATGAACCCGGGCGGGAAAGGCTGTCCGTATGGAAGACATTCAAACACCTGCAAAATTTTTCAGTCGGCATGTATGAAAAACAAACCAAAAAAAAAGTGGGAAATCGGGGGGGGGGGGGGGGGTCAGCGGCCAATTTTCTGATATTTTTTCCAAAAAAAAATTGAGGATTAGTCTCGCACTGTTTTTTCCTGTTTCCATATGAGTGTAACCGAAGAATACCCACCAGAGTACCGCCAAATTTGGCGCGTTTCACCGTCAGTGGAATTGTAAAGCCCGGGGCACGGCCCAACTCGAACACGACGCGGTACGCACCACCGACAGAGGCAAGCGCACTTGAAATGCTCAGAGAACAGACACCGGTGAACGGATTGGACACCTTGCGAATGGGACGGAGGAGAATTAGGAAATAATTTAAAAAAATTGACCAATATGCAATGCTAATGCAAACATGAATGCTTACAATTTTGATGCGTATGTCCAGCAGTCCGCTGCCCAGTTTGAACACCGACGGTTTGCACACACCCAAATCGGCGGACGATTCGCATTCGCCAGCACAGTTGGACAGCACAACCTAGACAAAAAAAAAGACAAATAACATACCGTCCATTGGTTCACACATTAAAGGGGTGGGGGAATGGATCAACCAAAATTGTTGTGAAGGGGTCAAGCCATGCCCAGACCAAGAAAAAAAAAACATTTTAGGAGGGGGGAACGTCTTTTTTTCATGGAAAAAGTAAACTATACATGTTTAACAATATAATGATACAAATTTTGCTGTATTACCCAGTCACTAATTAACCAAATTGTTTTGCACCCTTTTCTTTCCACCCCCCCCCCCCCCCCATTGTTCAATTTTTGATTTCTTTGCCCTTTCACTGTTTTTTACTCTACTCTACCAATTGCTGTGTGCGTCAGAGAAAGAGACAATTTCTTTTTCTGTGCTCACATTGACTCAGCTCATTCGCTGTGTCTGTTTTATCATCATCATTTCTCTCTCGGACCATTTCAATGTGAGCACAGAGAAAGCAATTTATTTCTCTGCTTACACCCAATGCGCGTGAACAAAAAACCCGCAAAAACCAATGCACTTTGTGACCCAAAAACAAACCTCAAACAACGCCAACGCCAAATGGCTCGTGATCGTGTTCTCCGCCAAAAAAGCCCACTTCCCATTGCGGACGCCCAATCCGGTTTCTGACACGCCTAAAAAACAAAAATTTCATACCAAATCACAAAAATGAAATGCCTCACAAACAAAAATTTCATACCAAATCACAAAAATGAAATGCCTCACTATTTTTGAGTGAACAATTCGTTCCCCCTTCCCCCGCCTTCCCTCCCCCGCATCATTTGATGCGTTTTTCGGAAACCCACATACGTGCGGCACGGACAAAATGAGCAATTGTAGTAAATATAGGTGGCGGTGAAGCTGTAACTAATGCGCACAAATTCCATTGTGCCGCCACGCGGGCAAGCAACGAAAATCGCCGCATCATAATTGGGAAGAATGCGCACATTTTGCCAGTTTAGTGCTTGGACCATAGAGCATAATTAAAAAAAGGGAAGGGTGATATTAAGCGCTGGTATTTCACGCGTTTTGTGTGTTTTTGCGATTTTTTCTATTATTGTAGCGTAAATTAGGAGCCGGTAGGGCAAGGTAACGCGACAAATGTTAGTGCGGTGAGTACCTTTCTCAAAAAAATTTAATTCTTTGTGGTAAAAATATTTAATGGGTTTTAGGGTCAGAGAATTCGATTCAGACATCAATTTTGACTCCGAGTTTCGACCAATTTTGACACCGAACTTTACTCAAACAAAAAGTTGAATTCAATTTTAACAAAATATGTACACATTACACACAAAAACGTCATTTTATACAAATTTACAGAGTGAAAATTGTGGGTTTTTTGGGTCGTAGAATACGATTCTAACACCTATTTCGGCTCATTTCGAACCCCTGACCCGGATTCGAACAAAAATTTGAAAATCAAATTTTTGAAAAAAATTCAAATATGCAACAAAACCGGTTCAAATGCACGAAATAATATATTTTGCCTTCTGAATCGATTCTCCTTTTTATTTCATGCATTTGGTTGCATATTTTGAATTTTTTCGAAAATTGAATTTTCAAATTTTTTGCGAATCAGGGTCAGGGGTTCGAAATGAACCAAAATGAGTGTTAGAATCGTATTCTACGACCCAGAAAACCATAGAACAACTTTATTTCGAGAAAAAACTTTGAAAATTTTCTTTTTCAAAAAGGGGGGGGGGGTACAAAGTACACTATTACCAAATTTTGTTGAATGTAAAAAATTTTTTCGCTGTTCCAATTGAAATGAACGCCAGATTTTTAATCATCGATTCTGAAAATCCCCGGAAGTTATTTTACATGAAACTAATTGTAAGACAAACAAAAAAATTATGTCGGGTAAAATGTGGAAAAAAAAAGAGAGAATGAAAGGAAATTAGAGAATTGGGGGGTATTTATAGACAAATTTCGAGACTTCAATTCAAGTTGCCGAAAAATGACATGGACCTGGATCCAGGAAAAAGGTGGCCGATCATTTCGTCACTGAGAAAATTTTTTTAAAAAAGTTTGGCACATTGCCTTAAAAACAACAAAAATTCTTTAAAACAAACGTGCTAGCAAAAAAATTAAAAAATAAATTTGTTGGTTGTGAGATTTGAAAGGGACCTTCGGCTCTTGTGGAGTTTAGGCCCCATACACAAATATATATTTTTTACATTTCAAATAAAATATGCCAATCTATAGGTTTTCGGGGTCGCTGATCGCGATTCCGTCTTCCATTTTACCCAATTCCGAACCCCGGACCAGATTCGAACAAAAAGTCGAAAATTCAATTTTTCGAATTTCACATTTTTGTTCAACCTATGTTTACGTATTCGGAAACGAACAAAAGTCATAAATACTTCAATTAAAAATTTCTTTAAACTATTTTTAGACTAAAAATGCAAAATCTAAAAATTTTAATTTTTCGACTTTTTGTTCGAATTCGGGTCCGGGATTTAGAATTGGTCGAAATGGAAGCCGGATTCGCGATCAGCGACCCCGAAAACCTATAGATTGGCTTCTTTTATTCTGAAATGTAAAAATTTTTGCATATGGGGCCTAAACTCCACAAGAGCCGGACCTTCTATGAAATAGATCAATTTTGCTTCTCAATTTTTATTTATGAAAAATTTTTGCAAAATACACCCCTCAAATTTTTGACTTCAGCCCCCCACCCACCGAAGCCAAGGGTCTGGCTACGCCCTTGAAGCTTTGCGAGCCCCCCCCCCCCCCCACACTAGTGCTGCTCGAAACCGAGACCGAAAAAACCCGAGACTTTTCTCGAGCGAGACTCGAGAGTCTTAGGCACTACCCTGCACATCGTTTCTTCGCGGCGCTGCGTTTTAACAAATATTCCGCAGATTTTTCATGCTTTATCACAAAATTTTGCCAAAATACATTGTTGTAAGAAACTTTTGGCTGGGCCTTTACGACAAATTTTGGGTAAAAACAATTTTGAAGCATTCTACCAAACAAAATCTAAAAAATTTTCTCAGTGACGAAATGATAGGGAGCCACGAAAAATCCTCGATAGATAAACACAAACCAAAAATTAAAAAAGTATTTCGCCAAAACCAATATTTCTTCGGCAAATTCAAAGCCGGAGCTGCTGTTGACGCATTTGTCTGTTCGTCAAATTTTCATCGCTTCTGCCAACCTCCAACTAAATTGCTTTTGAAAAATTTAAATTTTAAATTTTCTTGTTTAGGCCTCCGTCGAGAAAACGGTTGGCTTTTGGTTTTTCTGCTAGACAATGAAGCACTTTAGTGGCAAAAACCTCGAGAAAATTTTAAATTGTAAAATTTGAAAATAAGAATTGCCACCCGAGTCCCTAATCCCGGCCTTTTTTCTAGTACTGAATCGCAACCCCTAAATCTGTTTAGTGTATTTTTGAAAATTTAAAACCCAAAATGGCAACAAAAAAAATGTTCCATTTTTGGCGCTAAACAGATACAATTTTCTGCTTTTTCTCGTCGTCGCTGAAAATTTTTGAAAAATGACATTGTAGAAAAATTTTTATGGCCCTAAAATTTTTCAGATTCCGCCTTCCAACATTTTTTTCCGTCCCACAGCAACCCTGGCATAACGGCACACTAATTGTTTTGACCTTTAATCGGTTGTCTTTGGGGTCCGATTGCGTCACTTTGCCCCAATTATCGTCCTCTGCTCCTGACTTATTAGTGATGCCCAGCAATTTCGGCTTAATTGTCCTCGTCCCTGCCGTCGCCATCGTCGTATTTTTTGCCAAATGTTTTGTGCCAACGCCACCGCCGCTGCTGCTGAGCAACAACAGTGACGACAGCTTTGGGCGCAGAAGCATTTTGCCAAGCCGTCGTACCAACAGGTGACTGAACGGCACTGTTAGCACAGCGACAAGACAAACATGGACGGGCAGCAGCAGTGGCAGAGAAGTGCCGTCGGGAACAGAATGCCGATGCCCGTGCCGATGCCCGCCATGGACCACGTCAAGAACATACCTTAAATATGGGGGGGGGGACGCGGAGTTGATCGCCCTGAAAATTCTCAAAAACTTTTCCCGGCGGCGCCCATCAGCACCTCCAGGCCCGAAAAATTCCTAATTTCTCGTAAAATATTGAATCAAAATCATAAAAATTGGTCATGTTTGGGTGAAAAAATTTTTGAAAAATTTACAGCAATTGTTTGGGAAAGTTTTTGAAAAAAAACTTGGTGGTTCGTCATATTGTAAAATTCGTTCAAAAGTTTTTCAGAAATATTTTCCTTGGAATTTTCAGTTTAAGAATTTTTATTTTTGAAAAATTTCTAAGACGGGGAGGGGACGACCTGCTCCATCGATTTACATAGCTGGAAGAGTTAGTAAATTTGTGGTCTTTTGACCCCCCTGAACTTCGTTCGTATGGAGTCGAGTCGATCCCCTACTATTTCACCTATGGTCAAGAAAGAGTTGAACAATGAACGGAAGCAGTGGCACTGCACCGATGCCTTCGGCACTGTGGCAATGGCGAGGAAAAGCCGCCGTTTGTAACGCTCTGTGCCGCCCCCATACTCTTCCTCAGATGAGGATGATGACGAGGATGGTACTTGAAAATGTTGTTGAAGCATAGGAAGGCACAAAACATGGTGGCAACGAAGCGGCTAGCAATCGATAGTGCCAACACGGCCAATGCCCGGCCAACCATTGGCCAAGCGAACTGTGGGGGGAAATGTTCTTCTTTCAAAATTGTTGGCATTGGCATCGGCGACTCATCATTCCTACTGTATATTTAAATATTCGAGACTCCTGTACGATGTGTAATGAGAATTTACTGTATTGGGTTACTGTATTGGTCTATCCAGGATCCTATTTTGTCGGATGAAATTCAAGAATTTGATTCATTTTGGGATAGTGATCAGCAGGGTACGACGAATTTCTAGGCTTTTTTACCTTTCTCTTTCTGAACTTTTTCGGCACTTTTTGGCACTTATTTTGGTACATATTTTTGCTAAATTCTGTTTCCTTGTGATCAGAATCGGCAGCTAATTCCAACCGGATCAGTTTTATATAAAAATGCCAGAATATGAGAGACACCGTGCCATCCAGGCATTTAAATTGGGTCATGCCAAATTCTGCTTGTTTTTTGATTGGGCATTTTTAAACATTTTGATGATGATCATAATGATTATTGACCAAGGAAATGTTGACGAGCATGCCAAGATGAAGGAACAGCAGTTGACCGACCAGAAGGTCCCATGCCAAACGAAACGCATTCTCTTCGAGCCGTGTCTAAATGCCAATATGGTCTAAAGATTATCTTAAATTTAATAGATCCGCAATTGATCCCGTCTCCTAATTTGATCACATCCATTAGGGGATGCTCTACATCTCGACTAAATTCCCCTGACTTTTTGAATCACTATTCGGGAAATTGCTCAGAGTTTTAATGCAGTTTTGTTATTTTGGTTTTCATGAGTTCAAAATCCGGTCTTGATTTATTAATGACATTTTAAAGTTTTTGTTTAAAATTAAAAAATAAATAAATTTAAAAGTTCAAAATATATTTGTTTTTTTTTTAAATTTAAATTTTGAAAATCCTAAGAAAAAACTTTGCATTTTTCGTCATTAAAAAACATTGTACGAACCACATTCTTTCTTTAAGCAACCCTAAAACTGATCAGAAACGGGCATATGCATCAGGAATATGTGCGGACGAACTCAAAAATTTACGGCAATCGGAATCCGAGGAACGAAAAATTTTGGAAATCAGCAAAAATCGGCATTCCAACAAATCCTGATCTTCACTGCTCTGATTATTTAACAATCTCGACAATCGGAATCTTAGGGCCCAAAAATTTCGGCAATCGAAATCCGAGGGCATAAAAATTTTTGGAAATCAGTGAAAAATCGGCATTCCGACATATACCTCTGACTGGTCTGTACTGCTCTGATTATTTGTGTGATGGATGAGCTTACATTTCTGTCGTTGTCCGTGTGCCAACGCATTTTGGCCACTGCCGTGGCGAAAAGTGCCGTGATCGGTCCGAACAGTGCGCAGCCAATGGTCTGAGCGCCAAAGTGTGCCGCGAGCGCAAATGCGCTGATCAGCAGGGTGCGAACAAAGTGGGCGGAGGACGCGTCGGCACGCGGAAACGCGCGGAGAAGGAGACCGACGAGGATGCCAAAGATGGAGCCGATCAACAGCTCGGCAGGCAGCCGAGTCAGCGTGTAGATGAGCGCATCTGTTGCGGAAGATTGTTTTATATGGAGGAGAGTGATCAGGAGGGAAAATGGTGATGATCAAACAGACTCAACAGACATGGGAACTGATCAGCAGTAAAATTATCAGTATGAGCCATGAAATACGAAACTGATCAGTTCAATGCCAAAATGGGCAACAATTATAAACTAAAATGTTTTTTAAGTTTAAAAATTAAGTAAAAATTGAAAAAATGTTCACTTACAATTTGCCATAACAATGACTTATCGAAAATGATTAATTAATTTGTTAAACTGAATCATACCCAAAATCACAATTAACACTACATAAAACTCATTAGTCATTAAGAGGAAATTACTTAATTTTTAAGCATACAATTTTATTAGAAAGGCATGAAAATCTATTTTCTATGCCCAATTTTTAAATTATAGAAGGTTATAAATAGGGCTGGGAATTATATATGCACATAAAATCGTTTAAATATGCGCATGAAATATGCACCAAAAATTGCAAAATATGCACATAAAATTTTCCAAATTGAGGGTGTAATTTCTCAAAATTTCTTAAAATTTATTAAATATAAAGTAAAATCTTCAAAAATGGCTAAATGTGGTATTACAAATCATTTTAGGAGAAAAAAACATGATAAAGCAAAAATTTACTCATTTTTAGCGAAAAATCAACTCAAAAAGCGAAATTTTGCTTTTTTGCTTATTTTTGACATAAATTAACCATTTTTTGAGAAAATTTAAATTTATTCAATATTTTTCGTGAAAATTTTGCAAAAAATTATTTTTTTGAAAATTTTCCGGTTTTTAACGCCAAAAAGGCCAATTTGTCTGTTGGGGGCCGTTCTATTAGAGGTTTTTTGGAAAAATGCCAAAATATGCACAAATATGCAAAATATGCATATGGAAATACGTCCTAGAAGCTTCAAAACAAGCTAAAAACATGTTTTTCGTGCGTTTCAGGCCTCCCACAGTCCAGGAAAAAAATATGCATGTGCATATAATTCCCAGCCCTAGTTATAAAAAGGGTGGGGATTTTTAAAAAATATTTCGTGACATTAATGCCCACGCTAGCTTATAAACACCAAAAATACCGATTTTCTAAGACCACCTGCGCGGGGTGACAGGACGCCAAAACTGATCAGAAAGCCGGTCAGTGCAACGATGTTGTCAAATGATGTGCTGATTTTGTGGATGGATTATTGGTGATCAGTGTGCAAGTTTAGGGCTGATATTTGTGAGACCAGCCGAGGGCATTTTGGTGCCGGACATTTAAAGTGCCGTAATTTTGTTTTATATTTGACCAAGTTTTAGGAGCTTTTCGTATTACTCAAAGGTTTTACACGCGCAAAAAATGCTAAAAAAACTAAAATAAAAAAAACCGAAAAATCTGTGGTAAAGCCGAAATTGAAATTTTTTTTACTAATTAATTAATTATTTTTTGTAATTATGACAACCTCATGGGGTTTAAAATTTTTAATTCATTTATTTTCGTCATGAATTTTGTGTGCGCGAAAAGCACCTGGTCAATACAATGCTGTCCAGCCCCGAATCGGTGCCCCGTTGTTCTTTGCGAAGACGAAGAATGATCGGGCTGATCACGGCCAGGGACGAAGCGCACAAAGCAAACCTTTGGGAACATTGATCAGTGTTACTTGTCATAAATCTTGGCAGATTAAGCCCTAAGGGCTCAGTTTACGGTAGAAACTTGAAAGAGTACAGTAGTAATAATACCGTAATGGCTAAAAACGAACCCAAAAAGGATTGAAGCGCCAAGTGGGAGATGGAACAGGAAATGCGATGCCAACACAATGATCAAACACTCAAACATAGGGCAGACAAAGCCAATGCCAAAGCACAGAGTCTTTTTGGGGGGCAAAAAAGAAATTATTTGAGAAATCAGACAAATATTTTGAATAAATTATAAATAATTAATTACCCAATTAAAAAATGGATATTTAAAATAATTTTAAAAAATTTTCTCATCTAAGCTAATTGAAGAAGCCTTAATTCTAATTATTTAATCTTTTTATTCACGCATTAAAAAGAATTTTATAAAATTTTGAATGTTAAAAATTTCAAAAAATAAAAAATTAGAATTAAGCCTATTTCTAAATTCCAGCATAGGATCTAGTAAGATATTTGAATAGTTTCAAAACTTGCTGAAATTTAAATTTGAATATTAAAATTCAAAATCCAACATAAAATTGCCGGACAGTGGACTGATCAATGCCAAACGCTGATCGGATGATGATCAGCAAAAAAGCGATCTCGTAGATAAGTGTTGACAGTTGATAATGAGGAAAATAGTGGAATAGTGATCGGAATGCGAACAAATTTGTGAAGAGAATGCCGATCAGTATTGGTCCTAAAATGGGATTAGTGAAATTGTGCCAAAATTGGTAGAAAAATGCCACACCTGTGATGGAAGGAATGAAGAAATAGGAGAGAACACGGCCAAGCAACAGTGAGAGAGACAGAAGGATGAAGAGAGAAATGAGGGATGAAGAGACCAACATTAGGGCGGGAAAGATCATGATCCTGATCAGGCATCGATCGGTGATCGTGATCAGCCATTGGTTGTTCGTTATTAGGCAATGATAGGTGATTTTGATCGGGCGAAAAATCTGATAGATAATCTTGATCAGGCACTGGTCGGTAATCGTGATCAGCCTGGTCGGTGATTTTGATCAGGCACTGGTCGGTGATTTTGATCAGGCGAAAAATCTGATAGATGATTCTGATCAACAGCGCGTTTAACAGCTCAAGGAGCCTGATCAGCAGAAGGTGGAATTGGGCTTTGATCAATCAGCTGATCTTGATCAAAAGGCTGCTCTTTCTGATCATAATCCAAAGCCAATGTTGATTGATAAAATTCATCATGATCAGAGGAAAGGAGCTGGGCCTGATCAGTAGCCAAAATGACAACAGGTCCAATTGTTACAAGCTCGTGATCAGGCGACAATGATGAAGCTTGCCGATATGTGATCAGATGTAGAGAGGTGATCTGCTGTTTTTGCTGGTGATCGGTTCAGCAACTGATCAAAATTATAAGCCGACGGTGAAAAAGTGAGGAAGTCGCTATTAACAGAAGAATTGAACTCATGCATTTGTCTGCTGATCACTTCAAAGCGGACTTGAAGTGATCGGAGTGCAATGAACAGACACAGAAAGATGAGCAGCGCTGAGATGATCAAATTGGTCTAAAAGTGAACAGACAAAAGCTTTTGATCAGAGATTCTAATAATTTTTGCTTCTTTATTCCCTGGATCAGTGATCAGAAAAGCAAAACTGTGGCTCTGATCAACTGGACAAAATGAAAAATTCTAAATTTTAAATAGACAGACGAAAGAATCTAAAAGTGTTGTGTTCTTAAACCCTAATTTTCTAAAATAAATCAATTTTTTCACCAGAAGTGTGATGAAATGGCATAGACAAAAAATGCCAATTCTTCTAACTTTCTGATTTATTGAACCCAACTAATTTTTTGATTCTTTTGGCATTAAAAATTTCAAAAACACAAAAACAATGACTTATAATTTTTTTTTGAATATTTTGAGTTTTCTTAAAATTTAATTTAAATTTTATATACACTTAGTCATTTAAAAGCAGATTTGCTTTTCCCTCCCCACCTCTCTGTGATTGATCACATTGATCAGCGCATTGTTAAGCCGTGATCTGAGTGCCGAATGGTGGTGACTACTCATTGTTGGCATTTTTGGTGGAAAATATTTAAAATAAACCAATAGAAAATAATAAAATTTCAAATTCAACTACAATTCATAGAGTTTATGCAAATTTTTCTCCCCCGCCGGGGCTTAGGACCAAAAGGACTGAGAAAAACAAAATGATTAAGGGGAGGCGGGGAGAGATTTGAATAATAGATATATTTGTAATGAATCAAAAAAAAATTGACGGGGGACAAAGCGGGGAAAAAAGACGGGGAATTTATTTTTTCGGCATATTTTTAGCTCAGGCGGGGAATGGGAGAGAAATTCCGTAAATTTTGCAGAGGACGGCGGGGGGGGGGGCGGCTCCCGGACAATCCGTCAGTGGACAATCCGTCAGTGGTCAATCCGTCAGTGGACAATCCGTCAGTAAGTGGACAATCCGTCAGTGGCTAATCCGTCAGTAACTAATCCATAAGCAAATTTATTTTTAAAATACCCTGATTTATTTAAAATTATGTGAAAATTAATTTAATTCGCTAAAAATATGAATTAATAATTTGTGTTATTTTAAAAAATATATGAAAGAATCATTTTTAAAAGAATTAAATGACAATTTCTCGAGATGGTCAATTAAGTGAACAATATAAAGTAGAGACCGAGATTTCCAAAAGTGCCGGACCGGACCGGTCTGATATTTTCAGAAACAACCGGTTTCCGGGCCCGGCCTCTCAAAAACCGGTCAAACCGGAAAACCGGTGAAACCGGATTTTCAAATTGCCGGGCCCGGAACCGGTTTCCGGTTTGGTAAAAATTTAAATTCTCACATGTATTTCAACCCCAAAATCAACAAAAATCGTGCCAAATGTTAATTTTGACTCTTTTTAACTTCAGGCGTCAAAATGCCTCTTCAATTATAAATTTTAAAAATTTTCAAAAAAAAATTTGAATTTTTAAAGAATTAAATTTTTTGAAAATTTGTTTGCGATAATTCATCACAAATTGAAAAATCGTTAAAAAATTTTCTTATATCTTTGGAAATTTTTTTATGATTTTTTAAAATTTCTGTTTGAAATTAAAAAAAAAAAATTTCGAGGGAAATGACAGAGGAGATAAATGAAGTGGTGCCTATCAGATAGCAACACCGGGAGTTTAATTTGGATGCCTCAAGAAAAAGTTATGGTGCACTAAAGTTTCAAAAAATTTTATGGTTGTGTGAAATAAAAAAATTCAACCGAAAAATTCAAAAAAAAAAATTAATAACATTATGCCAGATGGATTTTTTCAAAGGAAAATGAACAAAAATGAGAATTTTTGACTATATCATAAACCGGTAAAAGCCGGTCAAAAAATGCCGGTTTCCGGACCGGTTTGGTATTTTCAAAATGACCGGTTTCCGGGCCCGGCCTCTCAAAAACCGGTCAAACCGGAAAACCGGTCAAACCGGATTTTCCCAAAAATCACCGGACCGGTTTGCCGGGCCCGGTAAAAACCGGTACCGGGCCCGGTCCGGCTCGGTCTCTAATATAAAGTAACTAGAAAAATTTGCTGACGAATTGTCCACTGACGGATTATCCACTGACGGATTGTCCGGACCCCGGGGGGCGGGGGGGGGGGGGGGGGCTAGAAAATTTTAATTACCCCCCTCATAGAAAAATTTCGGTTGCTATGTATTGAGTCTAAAAATTTTTAAGTCTTCTCATATTTTTTCGGTGGCGCCCGGAAAATGCGTCAGTGAAAAATGTGTCAGTTTAAAATGCGTCATTGAACATTTTAGTGTCATAAAAACAAGTCCCTTGCATTTTCGGGAGTACTGACCACGAATCCGGTATCCATTTTGGGCTAATTCTGAACCACGGACCCGAATTCGAACAAAAAGTAGAAAGTCCAATTTTTCGAATTGAGCATTTTTGGTTGAAAAACGGCATAATGATCTCTTATTGCAGGACTGGGGCTTTTAATATGTTTCCGTGTATTTAAACCGATTTTAAGAAAAAAGCAAATTTCGAAAATTTTGACTTTTCGACTTTTTGTTCGAGTTTGGGTTCGGGTTCGAGATTGAGAACAGTGTTCTTATAGAATTTACTTCTATATTACAATAATGATGCCACAAAACTTTGTTTTAAAATATTTTGTATCACTGACGCATTTTCTACTGACCGATTTTCCGGTCACGTGTTCGGTCCCGTGACTTGCGAAATCTCTAGTTTCAAGTCTTGGAAAATTTTTTAATGTGTACCGAGACGCGCCAAATTTTCTCGTTTAATTTGGAAAAAATTGTTTTTTTTTGGGCAGTCTCGTGGCAATTTTTTCGATCTCGAGCAGCACCGCTTAGTTGGGTCTTGCCCAGAACATATAATGGCAAATTGTATAAATAAAAATTCATTCAATTAAAAAAACTCTAAAAATTAAAAAAAAAAATTAAAAATTAGCAAAAAAAATTTTTTAAAAATTTTTTTAAGTTTTTGTGAATGCGTTGTTGTTGTTGTTGTTGTTGTTGTTGTTGTTGTTGCTTCTGCATGCACAACATAAACACAAATGTGGCCAAGGAAACGCGTCACCGATCAGCCCACAATCATCTGCTGATCACTTGGCCACCCATCAGCAGCAGGCAGCAACAAAATCGTTCATCAATCACACAACGCCAATGGTTTACTCCCATTTGATCAGCAGAGAGTGGCATTCATTCATTCATTCTCTGTCCCAATGTTTTTTTATTTGCTATTTTCCTTCCGCTTTTCATCTCTGCCCCTTTAACTCTCTCTCTCTTTTTCTCTCTTTCTCTCTCTGTCTCTCCCTCTCTCTCCTTTTGTTTCTGTTCTTACTCACACTCACTGATCTTTTCTCACTCGCCTTTTCTTTCATTCATTATTCTTCACAAAACTTAATCCCATATTATTCTCTCTCTCTCTCCTCTCACTTTGCTCTTTCTCTCTACCTCATTAGTCCTTTCTTCTTCCCCTCCTTCCTCTCTTTCTCTCTCTGTCTCTCCCTCTCTCTCCTTTTTGTTTCTGTTCTTACTCACACTCACTGATCTTTTCTCACTCGCATTTTCTTTCATTCAGTATTCTTCACAAAACTTAATCCCATATTATTCTCTCTCTCTCCTCTCACTTTGCTCTTTCTCTCTACCTCATTAGTCCTCTCTTCCCCTCGTTTCTCTCTTTTTCTCTCTTTCTCCCTCTCTCGCTTTCTATTTCTCTCTCGCTCTCTCTCCCTCTCTCATTTTCTCTCTCTGTTGTTCGTCTGATCACGCTATTTGACGCTCTTCAGCAGCATGAGCATTTGGCCTCAAAAAATGGAAAAAAATAAATGAAATTCATCAGAGGCAGCAAATCCATTCGGCTTTTCATTGTCCACAAGACATGGATTTATTTTTTCTTGCACTTCTTCGGCTTAATCATATGCTCTGTTTTGGAAAAATCAAGTTCAAAATCAAAAAACAAATATCAAAATCTGAGTTTAAATAAATTTAAAGAAATAATTAAATTTTTTCCTTTTTAAAATTTAAAAAAAATCGAAAATTGTCTCTTTTAAATAAATCAAAATTTGTGTTTCTTATCTTATTTAATTTTAAAATATTTTTCCCTTTTTAAAAATCGAAGCTTTGGTTCCTAACCAAATTTTTTTTTCAATTTTTTGGAATTTCTGATTATTTTTTTTTAATAATTCGATTTATTTCTCTGCCGATTTTCTCTAGAAAAAAAATTAGTTTTTTATTAATTATAAGGAAAAGCATTGTTTGTGTTGACATTTTCCTCCCGTTGAACAGAAAATTCTTGCTTTCATCTGCTTTAGTTTTTTTTTATAAATTTTCATTGTTCTCATTTTTGATGCGAAATTTCTCAAAAATTCTTCCCCGCAATTCCCAATCCCCGAAATTCCCGGCCATGAATTAATTTGAAAATTATTTGCTTAAAAAATCTCCCATTTTACCGGGCAGGGAATGCCCCGGGGAGCTATTTTACCGTTCGTCCCTGGAACCCATTTTACCAGGCGGGGAAATCCCCGGGAGCCGTTCTACCGGACTGGGACTCCCTGAATGCCCTTTTTCCGGACGGAGAAAGCCTGTTTACCGGACGGACATATCCCTGAAGGCCATTTCCTGGACGGGGACATCCCCGGGAGCCTTTTTACCTTTACCCTACTAATCCCCGCCTAATTCTCTCAATTTTTTTACGCCACGTCCCTTCTTCTCGGCCCCTGGTGCTCCCATTCTCGTTATTAAGCTGAGTGAGTGTTGTGTGTGTGATCACCTATTAGCCAAAGGTGCTGCCGGCCGGGAGTGATCGATTATTGTCCAATGAATAAACAAATGAATGGATGAAAATGCTTCTTCAAAAGCGAAGCAGAAGAGGAGGGAAGAAGCATGTGAGAGGAGCAGTGAAACGAGAAGCATTGGGATGGATGAGGGGGGATGATTTTGTTGAGCCCAACAGCAGAGAGTACACTCACTCACTCAAACACTGACAAGGCGTATATCCGCTTCTTTATCTCCTGCCCCCAATATCCGCTTCATCTCACCCCCTCCCGCCGTCGCCCCCTACACCTCACCACCGGTGTTTTTAGCGCCGCCACCAGCGCCCGTCCGGCGCTTCGAGCGTCGTCCTCCCCCGCCCCCCAAGCGGGGGCCAAATTCCTTTCTTTTTGGCCCAAAATAAAATTCTCGACCCCGCCCCCGGCTTCTCCGCTCCTCTCTAATGAAATAATGAATGAATTGAATGGAAGAGCGAAATGAACATTTGTAAAAGGTGGCGGCGGGAGGAGAAGAAGCATGATACTCTATGCTTACCAGCAGGGGTATTGCAAAGGGAAAAATAAAAAGCGAAAGGCGAAAAGCGAAAAAAACGAAACCAAAATAAAAGCGAAAAGGCGAAAGCGAAATGCCTAAAAAAAGCGAAAAAGCGAAAAGGCGAAAGGCGAAAAGGCGAAATTTTTTCCAACAATTAGATGAATTTAAAAGACTAAAAAATTCACCTTTTATTGTGCTTAACTGTTCTGTTTATTTGCTTTTATTTTTATTTTATTTCTTTTTTATCGTAGATTTTTGTATATAAATTTATAAAACGCATATTTCATTTTTTGAAAATCGAGACTCAAAAAATTTACAATGTTAGCGGTACGCTTTTCAAAAACATTTTCGGAAACAAGGGGTGGGGGCGGCACCGCCGGGAAAAATTTTGAAAATTTGGATGGATCTGTTAACAGATTTGTCCAAAAAATGATAGATTTTTGCAATTTTGAGAGAATTTTTTTTTGAATATTACTATTTTTTGGCCGGCGATGCCGATAGGTAGCGCCAGGCGAATTTTAAATTAAAAAAAAAATTAAATTAACAAAGAAACCGTCAAGCGGCATAGAACTTTTGACCGAAAATAATGTCAAGGTTGCTGCACTAACCACTAAACCAGGCTACAGATAAATAAACAAAAGCCTTTATTTCATAAAAATTTGGTAAAAACTTTGTGTTAATTTTTTGCTTTTTCTCCCACGAAAATGCATTTGTTTATTTTAAAAACCCAATCTTTAGGGGTGTACTTTTCTTTCGCTTTTCAGCAAAAAAGCGAAAGCGAAAAGGCGAAAGCGAAAGGCCCCAAAAAAACGAAATAGCGAAAGGCGAAAAGCGAAACTTGCAACAGCCCTGATGCTTACTGCTTCTCGGTTTAATTCCTTTGTTTTCTGCCGCCGCCTCCGACGCCGCTTCACTTTCGCCCCTCGGGGGCCATCCGTCCCGATCGATCGGTTTGATCGCGGGGTTCTTCCCCGCTTTACAGCATACTTTCACTGTTTTTACACTACTTTGATGCGCTTGCAATCAGTCAGCGCTTTTTGTTTCTTCTTCTGTATGCGTGTCTGACATTCCTCACCCCCCTCCCCCACTCTCTCTGCTGTTTCAGTTCGTTTCGACTGACTGATCAAACAGTCAGTGAGTGATCAGTCAGTCGTCATTTGACTGATATTCTTCGCCTGCCTATGTTCAATCACTATTCCGAGACAGATGATTATGATTGCTTCAAACGGACTGATTAGACTCTGCGTGATCAGTAGATCAAATTTGAATCCTCTTCCCTATATATCCACTTTCTCCCTTCTCCCTCTATCTTTCTCTCAGTTTTTGTTATCACTCTTATCACTGCGATCATTTTTGAGGGGGGTTGAACTATAAAGCCCCCCCTCGAGTAGATCCCCCCTCTCGATTATAGCCCCCCCCCCCCCCCCAAAAAATTTTTTTTTTTGCAATTAGAAAAAAATACCAAAAGCACAGAGCATGGGAGAGCGAGATTGTTAAAAACAAAATAAAAAAAATAAAAAATCATAAGAATATGGCATAATTAAATAATTAAAATACCTAATCACTTTTAAACTCCAATTAATAAATTGGGAAATTAATTTAAATAAAAATGAAAAATAATGCAAAAGAAAATCATAAATTAAATTCACTTGATCGTGAAAAAGATTCTCTTAGATTACATAAATTCAATTTAATTATGGGTATTTTCAAAATATTTTTAAGCAGTGCCGCTTTTTCTTGTATTAAAAAATATTAATGGTTTAAAAATAAGAGAGAATAATTCATCTTTATACTAATTTAAAAAGAATAGGTATGTTCATTAATTAAAAATAATTTTCATTAACTCATGCCACATATAAAATTTTATTTATGAGAATAAATATACTTTTAAATGGTTTTACAAAAATAAGAATAAAAATAATTTAATTTAACAAACTAACAAATTGAAAAAAAAACGATTTTAATTAATATATAAACATAAAAATTGAGATGAAGAAAAGATAAGAAATTATATATGAGAATAAAAAACGAGTTTTCAAAAACGAGCTGTTGAAACAAATTTACTATCTTTTTTGAGAATTTTTAGGGAATTTTTTTATGAAATACCCCCAAAAATATCCAAAATTTCGCATTTTTTTCAAAAATTTTGAGAATTTATAGAAATTTGCGAAAAGCAAAAAATTTTTTTTGAAAATGTGCCCCAAAATATAGTTTTTTTTTTTCAAAAATGGAATACCAAAAATTAATTTTTAAATTACTAAAAGATAATTTTAAGCCTATTTCAGTCATTTTTATGGCTATTTGTGTCTATTTCACCCTTTAGAAAGAATTTTTTTCCAAAAAATCACCATTTAAAAAATTTTATTTACATATTTTAGTACATATTTCGCGATTTTTCTTACATAAATAAATGATCCCTAATAATTAAGTACTGATAAAATGATTGTTGTTTTTATAAAAAATTTGAAGGTAAACAATTAGGTATTAATAGAATTTAAATGAAAATTTGGTAGATATTTCTAAAAAAAAATTGCTCAAATTTCTTCGCAGAAAATGAAAAAAAATAACATTTTTAATTAATACCATTAAAAAATTTCGGTATTTTGGCATACATTTTACAAAAAAAAGACAATTTTTTGTGAGATTTTTGTAAAAAAAGGGTTGAACTATAAAGCCCCCCCCCTCGATTAGATCCCCCCTCTCGAATAAAGCCCCCCTTTTGAGGGGGGTTGAACAATAGAGCCCCCGGGGGCTATAATCGAAGAAGTACGGTAATTTACTCTCCACTCTCCTTCCCCTTACCCTATCTCACTCTCACTCGCTTTGCTCTCCGATCAGTCCAAATTAGAGTGCCACGGGACCGGGACCTGGAAGCGGAAAACTGAGTACTACTGCGTACCAAGGTCCCGGTTTTGACCGGGACCGGGACTAGTCCCGGTTTTTCCCGGTTTTCCCAGCCAAAAATTCCCGGTTTTCCAAACCGAAAAGGTCCCGGTCCCGGGTTTGCCCAAAATTCCCGGTCACGTGGCACTCGTCCACATTTTAAAAAATCTGAAAACACTAATCTTTCTCAAAACTAATTCCCAAGAAGCTTTTATTACAAAATTTTTAAAATAAATGCCTGATCACTAGCACAACACTAATGCCAGTTAATTCAATTCATCATTTTCCATATTGCTTAGAGTTTGATCTGTACCGAAATTAAAAATGATTCCATAAACAAAAATCATTTTTCACTAAACAGCGCAAAATGGTGCTCCGTAATGGGAGCAATTTGTCCAGCGATTGGTCCGAAATCAATGGCACCGGCACCGCCGACGACGGCACTTCGCAGGCAATCCGTGTGGACGAGTTGGACCATTTTGATGAAGCATGGGTGAAGCCGTTCCCGTTGCGGGACGGCGTCCGAATTCGGAAGGGCGAACGCTTCTCCGACTATTACACACTGTTCGACGAGATCGGCGAGTGAGTTCAGGGGTTAATTGTGCTGATCAGTTCGGGAATCTCGATCAAGACACAAACTCGGGGGATCAGAGGATAAAATAGTGATCTAGGGATTCCTGTGGGAAAAACAAAACAAAAAACAAATTTTTTGTGCCACCCGATGAAAATTTGAGTCTCTCGATTTTGATCAAATTCAAATCGCTCTGGATCAGACCATAGCCAGCAGACAGGCGGGAGAAGGGCCCCCGAAATGAAAAATTTGCAAGAAAAAGGGCAAAATTTTTTAAAGAATTTTAAGCAAATTTCTTAGTAAATTGCATTAAATTTCCAAAAAAAAAAAAAAAAAAATTACACGGCGGCGCCTAAAGGAACCGCCAGACCCACATTTTACCATATTTTTTGAAAATTTGACTCCAAAAGGGCTAAAATTAGTCATTTTTTGGAAAACTGGTGCAAATTCCTGCTTTCACTCATCTAGGGATTCTCTGATCAATATCGATTAATTTCCCACCTAGGGATTCTAATCAAATCCCTGATCGCAATTTCTTTTCCTTGGAATTTGTCTAATCTTATCTTGGTTCAAATGTCAACCAATTAAGGGGTAAATTTGGCAAAGTGTACCGCTGCGTGGAAAAGGCAACCGATTTGATGTTGGCCGCAAAATGCATCAAAATTCGGAAGGACACCGATTTTGGTACAAAAAATAAATAAAAAAAATAATATTTAAATCATTTTTATTCAATCAAAAATAATTTTATGCCATAATAATGCTTCAGAAAAGGTGGAGAAGGAGGTGAACATCATGACACAGGTGGGCTTTTCATCGGATTTTAATTAATGGAATTTTAAAAAAATGGAATTTGGCGATTGCCAAAAAGGAATTTTGAGATTTATGATCACTGGGGATTTTGGAAAAACTCCTGATAGGATTAGGAATTTTATCGAAATTTTCATTTTCGAGATTTTATGAATTATCCAAAGACTTGAAAAACCTGTCGACCGGGATCAGGAGTATTCTCGAGATATTAATTTCATGATCCTTAAACAACCTTGAAAAGGAATTTGTCGCGAAATGCCTATAGGGAATTTGCCAAACCCGTGCAAATTTTGGCGGCGGCGATGGCACTTTTTCTTGATGGAAATCCTTAATTAAAACGCGACAACATTTTTAGATGCGACACAAATGCATAGCACAAATTTATGACGCATTCGCGACAACGGACAATGACGTGATTCTGGTCATGGAAATTGTGCAGGGCGGTGAACTGTTCGACCGGGTGGCCGACGACAGTTACATGTACCGTAAACAAGTGGGGCGCGGGGGGCGAATACAGTAACTGAACAGTAACTCTTCTCTATATAATAATGTACGTTGGGAAGAGATCACTTGGTAGACAAATTAAAACGGATAACAAAAAATATTGATTTTTATCGATCAGAAATCGATTGTGTTATGGCGTTCGCTGCTGATAATTGAGCTGTCAATATTCAGGATTTAGTAAATTACTACACCCGCCGGTATTACTATTTCTCATCCTCTAAAAAGGGGAGTCAGGGGGGCGATTTAATGCGGTATTTCATTAAAGACGCTATTCATTAACTACGGTATTTCTTTAAATACGGTAGTCATTAGACACGATTTTCATTAAATACAGTAATATTAATTTTTCATTAAAGACTCACCGAAATGGCGGTCGCTTTGATCATGTTCCAAATATGTGAAATGAGTTTTTCCTACCCCCCGCCGACAAAACAAATGCCTGATTTTTAGAAGGGGGGGGAGGTAATTAGTCCTAATTACGGCGTTTCTAATCGAAGCCGCTCATTTATGTGATTAATGTTGGGTATGACCAAATATGACCAAAGTCCATTTCATTCCCTTCCTTATTTTATTGCATTTCTCTACCCTTTATTATTGATTGTGTCTGACCATTTCATTCGCATATAAGCGCATGCATTTCCCCCATTTGTTGTTCGCTCTCATTCATTCATTTCATTTATGCATTTCATCTCTCTCTCTTCTTTCGCATTTATTTTATTTGTGTTTTCCAAACAATAAATATTTGTCGCCAAACCTTCGGACATAACATTGGCGCAGTCAGCTCGGCATTTTTTTTATTTCATTCTAAATTATTGCCAGTTCCGACCGAATT
>SIJG01000096.1:199821-370017 GCA_023374025.1 Heterodera schachtii | reverse complement strand
TTTTTTTTCATTTTCATTTTGATAATTTCTCTTTTCTTCTTCATTTTCTTCCCATTTTTTCCAAATATTTCTTTAAATGTTTTGTGTTCCAATTTTTTCTTTTCTGCTCCAATTTCAATTTTAATAATTAAAAATGCAATTAAAATGGGAAATAGGCATAATTTAATTTTTCGTTATATAATTCATCTGAAGAAAATAGTGGGTTTTAGTTTATTTTATTTTAAAAATATTATAAATATTTCGGCACCGAGAAAAATTCTGATTTTTTAAAATCATTAGTGCAGTATTGAGTATAAGAGGTCAAAAATTGTTATTGCTATTGGGAAAATTGCTTACACTGTCCACTTTAATAAATTACATGATTAAGAAAAATCCCATTTCGACTGATCAAATTAATTGACAATTTACGCTTTTTAAGTTAAATTATGAGAAAATTCAAAGGATTTTAGTCCCTCCCCCTCCTGTTCCTCTGACATCATCCACTTCTCTTTAATCATCGCTCATCAATTCATTTTCATTTTTTATTCTCATATCCCCCACCCCTCCCAATAAGCCAAATACGAAGGGTAAATTCGATGAATTGGAATGATTACAATAAATGCTTTAGTAGGGTATTGGTCTCACAATTGCTGACAGATGACGGGAGGGGGGGTGGATGGATTTCAGCGAAAAATGCTAATAAAAGCAAAAACGCCGGTGGGGGGATCAGCAGCAGTATTTGTGAAAATCACATTTCTTTTTATTAGGCAAATTACGAAAAAAGGACTATTTTTTAATAAAAAGCATTGCTTTTTCAAAAAAAAAAAAAATTTTTTTTGACACGTCACAAATCCGCCCATATACATTACCTGATTTTTGTAAAGCTTATCCCAAATATATTAAAGTTATTGGACAAAGTCCATCATATACTTTAAAGCCAAAAAAGGATGATATAATATTCTCTCGGTCTGTAAATTATGAATCCGAAAATGAACATTTCGGGAAAATAAAAGATATTTAGGAAAAAAATTCATTTATTGAGGAATTACCTCGTCATTCGGCCTTTCAATTTTCAGAAATAAAGAAAAATAACAATAGCATTTTCTGATTAATTTTTGTCAATTTCTTTTAAATCCAAAAATTCTTGCTTATTCTATTTTGGCTTTAGAGTATATAATCAAACTTTTGCCCATTTATTTTGAGTTAATAATTTGCTTCCTTTTTACAATAAATTGCCAATAGAATTTACGAATAATTTTTTCCCCCCTTTTACAGTTAATTGCCCAAAAAATGCACTGTATTATACAGTTTGGTTCGGGACAACTGTATTACAGCCCGGTCTTTAGCTCAACCAACTACTTTATAGAGGGTACCTACCCCCCCCCCCCCCATGGGCGTAGCCAGATTTATGGCTTACGATCTTTTTTTTGCTCTTCGGACACTTATTTTTTGCCACGGGTTTTCAAAACGTTTTTAAAGGGTACGGTAAGCCATAGGAAAATTTTAGCTGTTTTTAACAGCTTTTTTTAATCAAAAATTGCCGGTTTTTTGTTCAAATTTTGAAAATTTTAAGGAAATTTTGGGTCCAGCGATACCGATAGGCGCCGCCAGGGGAAATTTTGAGATTTTTGGTGAAACTTCATAAGAAAATAATATTGCTAAAATAGGTAATTGTCTGAGCATAAACTGTTCCTCTGGTTCTTGATTCCTTCACGACATAATTTTAAAAAAATGAACACTTTCTTCATTTCCAGGTTTTGCTGGATGATGTGAAATTGCGTGAATATCTTGTTATATTCCGCTTCTTCGATTACGGCAAGTCGGGACAACTCCCGCACCAGGAATTTAAAGTAAAAAGTCAATTCATATAATTTTTTTCAAAAATTGTATTTTGCAGCGAAGCTTATGGGCGTTGGGCCGTCTTCCATTTATGGATGAGCAGCCGGAATTCGAGCGAATTTTGGACGTGGTGGACCCTCACCGGTAATTTTAATTTAGAAAAAATGAATTGAAAACTATTAATTATGCAAAAATTTGCACAGAAAATAAAACATTTTTACTTTTACTGACATCAAAAAGTCATGAGAAATTCCGTATGTAAAGTTGCCAAATTAAACTAGGGTTAGACGGGTCCGGGTATTTAGACAAAAAGACAAACACCGGGTCCGGGTATTGCCGTGCCCGGAAAGGCCAAGTCCGGGTCCAAGTTTTTCAACCGGGTCATGGAAAGATTTTCATAATTTTCAAAAAGTACATTAAATATTTAATTTTTGAAAAATTTGACTCGGTTTGTTGCTGAATATTAAATTATAAGTCCTTTATAAAAATAATTAATTCTTTTTTTGAAAATAAATAGTTACTTTTTCTTTTCCTTTCTTTTTCTTTATTCCTTTTACATCTTTTCATTTTTTTTTCAGAGATGGCTTCATCACACGGCAAGCATTCATGGCCTATTTGGTCAACGGTCGTGGCATAAATGCCACGGCGACAACTCGCATCATACTATGGATGAGTTGGGTATGGATGAGTTGGGCATGGATGAGTTGGGGCATGGATGAGTTGGGTATGGATGAGTTGGGCATGGGTGAGTTGGGTATGGATGAGTCGGGTTTAGATGAGTTGGGTTTACCCCGCACACGGAAACGAACTGAAAGTCGCTGATACTCATAAGTGCTCCAATACAAAATAGTTTAAACTATTTTTAGACTAAAAATCGAAATTTATAAAATTATAATTTTGGACTTTGTTCGAATTCGGGTCCGGTGTTAGAAATAGGTCGAAATGGGGGCCGGATTCGTGCTCAGCGCCTCAAAACACCCCTAGAAAAGTGGTATAAGAATTTCAGAAAAAAAATTAAGAAAAAAATTTTCGGGACCAATGATCGACATGATTGCCACAAAATTAGTTGTGAAATTTTCATCTCCAAATTTTGGTCTGAAATTGAGCAAAAAAAACATGCTGGGGCCGAACCGTGGGGGCAGAACTGACATAGACCGGTGTGCTATTATCCTATTATGTTGATTTAAAATTTAATTTGGCGTTTTGTTGTCGTTTAATTTGGTGTCATTCATTTTTTTTTTTTTTGCTTGTGATTTGCTGTTTTCTGCAGTCTGCTGCTGAAGTTTATCTCCCTACATATGTATGTATTGATTTGTCCTCGCCTTTTTTTATTTGGATGGAAGAAACGATTAATTTTTTCTTCGGCATTTGTGCATATTTGTGGACGACGACACCAAACATCGTACATATTATTAGGCCAACTCGTACTTACAATGCCCCGACTCAAATCGTTTTTCGACAAAAAAATCGGCATAACTTTTGTCAAAGTTGACACAATTAAACATTCATGATATGATTCGATAGCGCTTAAAGTTTTTTATTTCCTTGCAAAATAAAAAAGATTGATAAAGCTTAAAAAAAGGTGTTTGAAAAAAAAAAAAAAATTTTTTACGCTTTTTGGTCATAATTTTTTTTGTAAAGAATAAAATTTTCTTCAATTATTGGATGTAGATAGAGAACCTTAAAGGCTAAGAATAATATCCAAAGTGTTAAATTTAGTTGACTTAAACAAAGTTCTGATGATTTTTTGTCGAAAACAATACGAATTGGCCTAAAAATTGGATTTTTAACGTATTTTGTTTGCAAAACTGTTGCTCGCACTTTCCTAGTTTTTTACCGGACCAATTTAACATACATTTGGAATTTTATCAATGCTATTTTACTCCCCGACATTTTTTAAATTTTTCCCACTATTTTATGAGTCCAATTAATTGACAATACCTACTTTCTCTACGATAACTTTATTCATATTCGAACAAAACCTATCTTTTTGGTATCATTGGAAAGCACAAATTCTAAATAATGTAATAATACGAGAAAACAAGAGAATTCGAACACTTAAAGAAAGTTACAAACGAAAATAATCAACAATTACTTAATTAATCAAAACTTTTTTGGTAATTTATATATTTTAGCTTCTTTAGACTTTGTGCTTTCGAATGATACCAAAAAGATAGGGTTTGTTTGAATATGAACAAAATTATTGTATAGAAAGCAGATATTGTCAATTGATTGGACTTATAAAATACCTTTGGATTTGGACTCATAAAAGTCGATTGGACTCATAAAGTGCATTAGAGCCGAATTTTCTCTCCCTAAAGGTCGGGAGTGGAACCAAACATAAAATTGTACTTTGAATGCTTTTTCACCAACAAAGTCATTGATTGACATCGTCGTGGGGTACAGTATGGGCCCCTACCGTATCAATTACCACACAGTAAACATTTGCTGTGTATTGTAACAATGTATTTTAGCTCGAAAAACTAAAAAGCATTCTCAAACATAATGGCTAACTTGCTATACATTCGAATGAAAGCCAACGACTGTCCGTTAGTCGCTCTTATCCGATTCGGCGGTGGGTTTTTTGTTTGCTGAAGAATTGACGGGGTCAAAATTAAAAAATGGCACACTGTAACATGTTGTTTGGTATATACTTTCAGACTAAATGTCACTGTATTCTGACCAAGCAGTTGCCAAAAAAAAATCTGTCGGGCGAATCCGAAGAACTTTTTTCATTTTGTGAGAGGGAGGGAGTCCCCCTGGCTACGGGCCTGATGCCACAGCCCCGGGTACACCCCAAAAAAAAATTTGTTTTAAAAATTTATTTTAAAAAATTTTATGGGGCGTAAACTGCGCAAGTACCTTTTGTTCCCTGTTCCCTCCGCCCTCGGTCAGCCAGCGGTCGGTCTCTGTTTTTTAAAAATTTTCTATTTTACAGGTTGTGCCACCTCATTCATTTCTGAATCTTTCGCGCAGAAGGCCAACCTTTTGGGCAACATTGACCGTTCCAATTGCGAGACAATATATGTTCCGGTTTTTGGAGGTGCCAAAGTGCTTGGCTGGTGAGTGGTGGACAAAAAAAAACACCCATCATATGTTTTTTTAGGGGGGGGGGGGGTCGCCAGTTTCAGCGATTTCTTCAAATTTTTTTGAAAAACAGTAGTTCGTCATAAAAAAAAAACCATAAGATTTTTTTTAGAATTTGTTGGAAAAAAGGCTTTATTTTAAAAATTACAAATTTCTTATAAATGTGTTTAAAAAAATTTTTTGTTTCGAAGGCATGGCTTAAAAAATGGGCAAAGGTGCATAATTGTGGTCCCGATGGGAAAAAATACTAAAATTTTAAAAAACCTTTTTTCTGGGGGTAGAAAAATACGCTGATCACTAATCTGAACTCAGATTTGAAAAATCATTGGTTTTGTCTATGACTTTTTGTCAAGTACTTGATTTTTTCCAAAAATTTTACGAAAATTAATGGGTATAAAAAACTCATACACAGATGTTGCAAAGCTTAAAAAAAGCTTTCGAATGAGCTATTTGAATATATTGGAAGTCAAGTATTTAAAAAATTTTTGGAAAAAATCAAGTACTTGACAAAAAGTCATAGACGAAATCAATGATTTTTCAAATCTGAGTTCAGATTAGTGATCAGCTTATTTTTCTAACCCAGAGAAAATGCATTTTAAAATTTTAGTATTTTTTCCCATCGGGACCAAAATTCTGCACCTTTGCCAAAAATTGGACAATTAATTCTCTAATTTTTTACACTTGATTTCTTTTCACCTTTTTCAGGGCCAACGATGTTCAAATTCGAATTGATGAGTTGGATTTTCAATTTGTGTACCGTTTGGGGGTGATGGAGGACAAACATTTGGGAATGTAAGTTTGGCGTATTGTCTTTTATTTAAACATTTATTTATTTTAAAAATTAATTTTAAGGTATTGCGAGAAGAAGT
Source organism: Heterodera schachtii (assembly GCA_023374025.1). NCBI lineage: Eukaryota > Metazoa > Nematoda > Chromadorea > Rhabditida > Heteroderidae > Heterodera > Heterodera schachtii. Next base: position 364,243 of record SIJG01000096.1, on the reverse strand, counting down.
TCGACATGCTGTATGTTTAAACAAACAATCTATTTTTGTTTTCCTCAGTAATTAGAGGAAATTGAGCAATTTATATAAATTCAAGCCCTCCCCCCCGAGAAAATTAAATTTTTTTTTGGAAAATTTGGCGATTTTAAAGGAGTTCTTGGCTCCTAATACAAATAAATACCAGTTCAAAAATCCACATATTTTTCTTGAAAAAATTTTCACTCGGCGCGGGGAAGGGTTTAAATTTCATAGTGCTACTCAAGACAAAAGAATTTCCCCAAGACTCGAAACCGCAACTCTCGAGCAGCATTAGAAAATTCCCTCATATCTCTGTTTTCGGGCCAGGACGTTTTCGTACCGCCGTTTTCGTACCGCCATTTTCGTACCGCCGTTTTCGTACCGCCGTTTTCGTACCGAAGACGTTTTCGTACCGCCGTTTTCGTACGAGTGGATATGCAAAAAAAAAAATTGCATTCATATTATTTTTTTAATCTTAAGTAATTACTAGGGCTGTGAATTTAAGTCAAATGACTTTTTTTTCGCTAACTCTAAATGGAGGAGTTTGACTTTTTGAGGCAAAATTTGAATTTTAGTGAAGAATATGCCGAAAAATACAAAGAAAATTCCGAAAAATAAAAATTTCGATCGATAAAAATGCAGTGAAACCTGGCTGAATTTTTCTTAATTGTTGGAAGAATCTCTTAATGTTTTGACAATTTAGCTTTTATTAACTACAAAATGAATCAGGAGCAAGTAATTAAAACAAAACGAAATAATGATAAGTTGGTGCATGATGGTGCACTTTATGTGTTCCACAAATTCAGTAACGATGGACTTAACAGTATTGTCACTCAAAATGATCACAATTATGCCAATGCCAATGTCAATCCCGAAAACCTTAACAATTTTCTTCGTGTATTTCCCGAAACTATGAGATGCGACCTTATTTTGTCCCACAATTTTGGTTATTTTTGTTAAATTTATGAATTTTCTACATTATACTTTATGAATGGGAAATAAAAAATTAAATTTTGGCTCTATTAGTTCTTAAGTTTTTCTAATTGAATCTGACGTTTGTACAAGAACTCGTACGAAAATGTCCCCCGTACGAAAATGGCGGTACGAAAACGACCCTGGTACGAAAACGGATGGTACGAAAACGTCTCGGTACGAAAACGGCGGTACGAAAACGGCGGTACGAAAATGGCGGTACGAAAACGACCCTGACCGCTCTGTTTTCGTCTGTTGAAAGGGTTTGGCGCCGAAATGGCAGCGCCGAAACGGCACTGAGCACTTTTTTAAACCAAATTTTCTCAAAAAAGCAAAACATTAAAATTTCATCCCAATTTTTTACACAGTCTTGCAACCGATTGCTGTTTGGAAATTGGGTTTACCATGGAATTTGGCAAAAAAAACGATCACCCGCAAGGGCAAAGCGATCAAAGCTTTGACCGAGGAAGAAATTCAGCGCGAAATGGAGGACACCTACTGAAGAAACGAAAGAAAGAATGAATGGACAAAAGTGATCGGAATTTATGATCAGCAGAGAAACAGAAATTAAAACAAATAAACATTATTTGGAACCATTTTGAGGAATAAATTTGTTTTATTTTTTAAAATATTAAAAAACATTGAATTTTTTTTCACAATATATAAAATGCCTTTGTTCTTTAGGAAGTCTTAAAATTTTGGTAATGCTGTGCTTTGTCCCCCCCCCCCTTTTTCGAAAATTTTTTTTATGATTTCATAAGTCATGAAAACATGTTTCAAAGGGTTTACGGGGTCGCTGATCACGAATCCGGCACCCATTTCGAACAATTCCGGACCCCGGACCCGAATTCGAACAAAAAATTGAAAATTCAAATTTTTCAATTTTCAGATTTTTGTCTAAAAATGGTTTTAATTATCTTTTATTGAAGCATTAATGACTTTTAGTTCATTTCCGTGTATTTAAACAAAGTTTGAACCAAAAATCTGAAAATTGAAAAATCTGAATTTTCGACATTTTGTTCGAATTCGGGTCCGGGGTCCGGTATTGTTCGAAATGGGTGCCGGATTCGTGATCAGCAACCCCGAAAACCCTTTGAAACATGTTTTCATGACTTATGTAATCATAAAAAAAATTTTCGAAAAAAGGGGGGGGGACAAAGCACAGTATTACCAAAATTTTTGCTAATTTTCTATTAATTTTTTGAATTCTTTCCTTGAACTTGGCTTCATTTTACGGCAATTTGCTGAGCACACTAATTAATTAGTCGTAAATTATGATTGCAAAATATGACATTAACTGTCAATTTTCTCTGCCTTTTATATGGTTTTTACTCATCGGTACTCAAATGTGCGCAAATATTTTTTGATATAAAAATGCCCTTTTTTCTTCTTCCCCTCCTCATTCCATTCTCATTCATTTTTAACTGATATTTTCCCCGGTCATTTTGTTGCTACAAAAATGTCTTCAGGAATTCTGTACGAATTCATTTTTTATTGCATTAAATTTATTAACTATTTCAATTTTTTGTTCATCCGTTTTTGGTTTGTGGTCATTAATTATTTTTTGATTAAGTCCAAATTCTTTGATCCATTTGTAAATTTTGTTTCGATTTGTTCCCAATTTTTTCGCAATTTTCGAATTAATTTTAGTCCATTCGTTTGTTGAATATCTTTCTCTCTTTTCCTTGATTTTTTCTTTAATTTTATTGAATTTGTTAATATTTCTCTCTTTCTCTGTTCATTTCTTTTTTCTTCCAAATTTTCTTTTTCTCCCATTTTTTTCAAAATATCTCTTCAAATGTTTTTTGTTTCATTTTTTTTCTTTTCTGCTCCAATTTCAATTTGCACAATTAAAATTATTTAAATTTGTAATTAAATTTTTTTTTGATTAAAATTGTAAAATGAATTTTTTGAGATAATAAATTTTCTACATTTAAGTTAGTTATTGACAGAATTTTAATAATAAAATATTGAACAATTTCTCTCTTCTGATTGGTCGCCATTGATAATATGTAAATAAAACAATTTTCGATTAAATTAAATCAATATTTTACTAATCATAAAACTTATTATTTTTTCCATTTCTTACTCTGAGCAGGGAACGGGCAAAAATGTTCCGGGTTATACTAAACCTTAATAACCCCATAAAATTGCTAATCCGACAATTCTTGTACACCTAAAACAAGATTTAATGTGTCTACTCGTGCTAACGGCAAAAAGTTTTTTTTTGTTTCCTAATTACCATTTATAATTTTAATAAATTCTAAGAACAATATTAGTTGGTTTCCTAACGATCCTTGCTTATTCACCGAATTTAATCCCAAATTAGCATATCGGCACTTTGACTTTTGGGCCTTGGCTGAAAAACGGCCATTCTTATGCGCATCCCCACTTGGGCAATTTGTCACTTTTTTTTTTTTCTAAAAAAGCACTGAAAATCGGGAAAATTTTTAAAAAAATTTTTAGAAGGAGGGGGTGGATGGGTTAGGAAAATTAAAAAAAAATTTCTTATTTGTTAGGAGGGAGGATGAGTTAGAAAATTTTTCTTCAAAAAATTATCAGACCTACCATAAAGAACACAAAATTCTTTACTGAATTGATTTTTGTATGTTGGGTCATACTTTTCGATTTTATGTACCATATCCCATTTTCAGGTGCTAATATGTTTATAACCAAAATTTTATTCATTAAATCTCAAATTTGAGAGCACAGAAAAATCTGAAATAATTCATGCTAATATTTGATTGAAAAATAAATGATTTCTATCGTATTAAAAAATTATAATTTAAATATTGACGCCATCTCTATCTCCGTGTTTCAAAATGCAGCAAAAATATGATGACAAATTAGTGACAGAATTTGAGATAAATGATTATTTTTGAGAAAAAAAAATAACGAATTAATTATTTGTTTAAATGACAAACATGTGAACATTGGTCTAATGGTTTGGCCTTCAGTCTTACTTTATATTTTGCTTTGGGTTCGTTCCCCCATTGGAATAGAATATTCTTTTATATTCTCTTACAAATATTCTTAATTAAAGTATAATTAATAAAAAAAAATTCTGACTTTAAAAATAATATTTATTCTATTTAAGAACAAAAACCCAAAAATGATTATTAGATTGACAATTAAAAAATCTCAAAAAATTTCGGCAATTTTATGAATTTTAAAATAACAGGCAATTTTAACGAAAATTGATGAATTAAAAAAAATTCTCCAGAAATTTCGGGACTCGGAAAATTACCATTGTTTACTGGTACTATTGAAAACGTCAGACGGCTTTTTTTTTTGAAAAAATCCTCCGATAATTTAATTAAATTAAATTTTAGTTATTTTTTTATTGTTAATAAAAACACTATTTAATCATTTACGTAAACATAATGTTTAAATCGTTTAAATTAATAATTATTAAAATAAATTTAAAAAAATTAACCGGCGGAATTCCCGTTTAAATTGACAGGGTTTTTATGGAAACGGGAAACAAGTTGGAATCCCGTTCTGGAACTCCGTCTCGCTTTTTGAATTGATAAAGAATTTAACCATTTGCACTCATACCTTTGAGGCTTATAAGTGCTATTTCACATTTTTAATTACTATTTTTGGCTTTGTTTAGTCTAATCTTACCTTTTGGGCGCTTTTGGTTTACATAAACTCAAGCGCTACTTTATACAACAAAATTAATTGAGCGCGATTTGTATCAGTCGGAACTTTTTTTTCTTTTTCTTTGGCATTCTTTCTCATAACTTAATCATCGCTCATCATTTTCATTTTTTATTCTCATCTCCCCCACCCCCTCCCAATAAGCCAAATGCGAAGGGTAAATTCGATGAATTGGAATGATTACAATAAATGCTTTCGTAGGGTATTGGTCTCACAATTGCTGACAGATGACGGGAGGGGGGGGGGGGGGATGGATTTCAGCGAAAAATGCTAATAAAAGCAAAAACACTGGTGGGGGAATCAGCAGCAGTATTTGTGAAAATCACATTTTTTATATAATAGGCAAATTATGAAATTATTTTATCAACAAAAATCGTTGATGCCTTTCAAAAAAATCTTTTCCCGCCGCTTATTGGCACCTCGTCCCTTTTCTTTGTAACCTAATTTTTTAAAGCGTATCGCAAATATATTGTTTTGGAAAATGTTGATCATAACTCTAATGTCAAAAAAGGACGAAATAATCAAATCTCGATCAGGGAAAATTTTTTTTAAATAAAAATCATATTTACCCAAAAATCTCCAAAAATTAACTTTGCCAAAAATATAATTTAAGGAGCCTAAAACAAAAACAAAAAACATATTTTCAAGTGTAAAAACGATAAAAAAAACCAAAAAATGGTAATTTTTATTCAAATGGTTTGTATTTTTCGCCTGAATGAATTGATTCAAAATCTTACATATTTTTGTTTTCACTGATCATTTTCCTCATTTCATAGCATATGCTTTTTTTTGCGGCGCTCTTTCTCCAAAAAATTTTGAGAACACGGGGGGGGGGGAGGGAGTGGGTCCTGCGGTGCCGATAGTTGCCGCCGGGAAAATTTTTTGAAAATTTAAGTGCAATTTGTTAAACGATTAAATCGGTTTTTTTATTTTTCCTTTTTTTTACAGTCATAATTGGCAATAAAATGTATTTTATCTACACGATTTTCACAATTTGTATGATTGTGCACATATTTTCCGAGGGCACCATGGGCAGCCGCCAACAAATGAAAACGGAAGGGGTGAGTGGGCCGGATGTTTGGTATAATTTAGTTGGTTCGGGACAAAGGCCCCGCCCGGAAAGTTTTTGTAATTTTTAATGCGAAACTATTAACAGAATACTTAAAAACGACAAAATTTGCATATTTTGAGCAGATTTGATCAAATTTGTAGATTTTCGGAAAATCAAACAAAAATTCTGGGAAATTTGTGTGAAGTAGGTTTTGGGGGTCTACCAAAAGAAAACTCGAAAACTATTTTTTTCCTTAAAATTTTCGGGTGTGGGGGGGTCTTGGGGGGTACGTACCCCGTGCCCTGGGACCGTCCCTGGGCGATGCCTGTAATATTTTTTAAGTACATATGTGTCTGTGTGAGAACAGACATTCCTCTGGGTTCTGTTTTTTCTTCCGAAACAAATTTAAAAAAACGATTTTCTTTTCGTTCCAGGTTTTGCTAAGTGATGACAAAATGCGCGAGTACCTCGTTTTATTCCGTTTCTTTGACTACGACAAAAATGGACAGCTGCCCCACCATGAATTTAAAGTAAAAATTAAATACATAAAAATTTTTTAAAAATTTTACTTTACAGCGAAGCTTATGGGCGTTGGGCCGTCTTCCGTTTTATGACGAGCAGCCCAAATTTGAGCGCATTTTAAACGTGGTGGACCCCAATCGGTAATAATTTAGAAAAACATTAAAAAAAAAGAAAATTTTGACAAGTAAAAAATTTAAGGAAATAACATTCTTTAAAAATTTTACGAATATTTATCGAATCTTTCTCTATCATATAAAATTTTTCAAAAATATTATTATTATTTCATTTAAATACATAAATGTAATACAGGTCCTTAATAAATAATTAATTCCCATTTGATTTTTCAGCGATGGTTTTGTCACACGGCGAGCGTTCATGGCCTATTTGGTCAACGAGCACATGGGGCAGGGCACTTTCGAGACGTACCAGCAGCTGTACGAACAACGCATTGAGCAGCTTTTGCGGCACATGGAACTGCATGGCGACGGTGTACAGGTGGCGAAACTCATGTGGAATAGTCATCGAAAAAAACATGTTTTATCAATTCATCTTTGTCCATTGTGGAGTGGGCGTAGGCTGAGTGGCAAAAATGGTTTTTAAATATTTATCATTGAATACTTGGCGCAACTAATCATGATTCTGACACCTATTTTGGCCAATTACTAATCTCGAACCCGAACTGGAACCAAAATTAAATCACGAAATTTAAATTTTTGTTCGAGTTCGTTCTCAGAGATTATGCTTTAGTCAAAATAGATGAAAGATTCGTGGTCAAGGACTCCAAAAAATACCGGGGACAAATTTTCAAGAGTAGATAATAGCATCATAATTAAATCCTTTCAGCACCTTGTAATGCCCAATTGTTTTTCAACGACTACGTCCGAAACAACGACTGCCCCAATGACAAACGACGGCACGCACAAAAGCCCATGAAAACGAAGTGCCGCAGCAAAGCGCAAATTGACTGAATGAAGATCTTTGGAAAATTCTTGAAATTAAATTCCCGTTATATATTTAATCATTTCTTTTTAATAAATCTTTCGGAGACATTCGAATAGTTAATCGAAAAATGATACAATTTGATAAAGCAGGGAAAGGTAAATTAACTTTTTTAATTTTCCGAAGAATTAATGTTAAGGTCAAATTAAATATTATGCCAAATCAATATAGAGGCATTTAAAAAATGTTGAGTAATAGTTCTTATACCGTTTTTAGACGAAAATGCAAAATGCGGAATTAAATTTCGACTTTTTGTTCGAATTCGGGTTCAGAGTTAGAAATTGACCGAAATGGTACCATATTCGAAATCAGCGACCCAGAAAACCACCTAAAAATTTTTATGACTTTAAAAATTAAAAAAAAATGAGGGCCGACAAACTTAACACTTACACATTGTAACATCTTTCCCTCATTGAACATATGATTTAATGCCATAATTTTAATATTTTGGAATTGGTGTTCTTTCCGTGAACCTTTTTTTCAGAAAATTTTCTCGACCCCAAAACAAATGTATAAATAAAACTCAAAATATATAGCAAACTGTGTAAATAAAATTTTTAAAATAGTTTTTTTGAAATACTTCTTCGTAAAGGGTGAAATCAAATAGCAAGATGATCTAAATCGTGGTGCGACTTTTGGGGATTTGCAACTTGGGGACCCGACATTTGGGGACCCGACTTTTGGGGATCCCGACATTTGGGGACCCGACTTTTGGGGACCCGACACTTAGGGAACCCGACATTTGGGGATCCCGACATTTGGGGACCCGACTTTTGGGGACCCGACACTTAGGGAACCCGACTTTTGGGGATCCCGACATTTGGGGACCGAACGACATTTGAGCACAAGGCATTTAGGGAAACCACCGACACTTGGCAACCCGACATTTAGGGACCCGACATTTGGGGATTTTAATAACAAAAAATTACTTAAAAATTTAATTTAAACCCAAAATTAGACAAAATTACGTCTTCTTTAGCCAGAGTTAATTCCATTGCAAGAAAAAATTAAATAATATTTTAAAAATTAACTCTGTTTCCGGACTCACCGCGAGGAGGTAGCAGAATTTTTGAGCCCATACTAACCACAAACAATAGACAAATCACAATACACTTTTATGTACAGTACACCCTTTTTCAACTTTTCTTTAAAGTGCCTTTCCCAAGGGCCAACGGGATGTGAAAACAGAATTAATCACCTTTTGGGTCGTCCCAATTCTCAAAATCATTGCGCATAAGTCTGTATTGCAAAGACCTGAGATGAGTAAGAATCTCATCATCGTTTGGGTTCTCAATCGCATCAAAGCCTTCAACCAAATTTCTGATAGCCAAATCATTTTCTCGGTATGTTTTCTTCCGTTCTCGAATTCTTATCCCTTGAGTTGGGTCCAACTCATAATGCCGCAGCTTATCGGCTGCGTTTCGCTCTTCTTTCTTCAGAACAGTGATAACTCTGATAATTAAAAGATATTAAGTTGATTAAACGCGATTTTCACTTCGATAATGGCGGATGCACACTGGTGATTTGTCTATTGTTTGTGGTTAGTATGGGCTCAAAATTCTGCTACCTCCTCGCGGTGAGTCCGGAAACAGAGTTAATTTTTAAAATATTATTTAATTTTTTCTTGCAATGGAATTAACTCTGGCTAAAGCAGACGTAATTTTGTCTAATTTTGGGTTTAAATTAAATTTTTAAGTAATTTTTTTGTTTTATTAAAATCCCCAAATGTCGGGTCCCTAAATGTCGGGTTGCCAAATGTCGGTGGTTTCCCTAAATGCCTTGTGCTCAAATGTCGTTCGGTCCCCAAATGTCGGGTCCCCAAATGTCGGTTTCCCTAAGTGTCGGGTCCCCAAAAGTCGGGGCCCCAAATGTCGGGATCCCCAAATGTCGGGTTCCCTAAGTGTAGGGTCGCCAAAAGTCGGGTCCCCAAATGTCGGGATCCCCAAAAGTCGGGTCCCCAAATGTCGGGTCCACAAGTTGCAAATCCCCAAAAGTCGGGTAGCCGATCTAAATAGGGTTAGAATCCTATTTTAATATTCAAAAATTAATTTTAATATCTCCTTTTTACCGATTTTTTTGTGATACATTTTTAAAAAAATATTTAAAAATTCACCAAAAATTCTTTTAAAAGATTTGGAAAGAATGCTAAAAGTCAAAAATTTTACCAATATGTATAAATCCCAAAATATTTAAATTATGTATAAAAACTCCGACATGGTCGCGAGAAGGCCGTAAAACAAAATTAAAAGTGCCTCCCTAAACTGCAATGTGCCGATATCCGGTTTCAGGCATTAAAAACCTGCACTATGGGTACGCCCCACTGTGCAGAGAAAAGCCTAGTACTATCTCGTCGTTTCTCTTTTTCTTTGTAATTTCTCTCACTTTGGCGTACTATCTCTTCGTTTTAATAATGTAAAAAACAACATTTACTTCGCTCTATAGAACTTTTTTTTTCGCCTTACAGATTTTCTTTAAATTTCGCATAGCGATAGAGAAAAAAATATTGCATTTATTGATAGGTTAATATAATATTAAAATAGGTCGAATTAGAAAGTTTTTTTGTGCTAATAAATAAGAATACAGATTCTTAAAGTATTTATGGCAAAAAGGAAATTATTAAGTAAGCTAATCGGCAGAGAATCTGTAACAAAGCGCTGGAACAAGCGAGAGGAGCGAAAAGAGAAATTGGAGAGGGCGAGACAAGCCAAATTGGCAAAGAAAAGTGAGCTTTTCCATTCATTTTTCATAAAATCTCGAATCTTTCCAATTTTTAGCCGCTCCCCAGCCCGACACCGATGCCGAAATGCCACAACCATCTGAAGAAGAGCCTTCGACATCAGAGGCAACGGCGCCGGACAACGACGGACGACCAACATCAACTCCAACACCGATGACACCGCAGGAAATGGACGAGCCGTCGGTGGACATGCTGGAAACCGATGTGCCGTTCCCTTCAACACCTGCCGATGACGACCAACAAATTCAACCAATGCCGTCAACATCCACGGCATGCTGTGACCTGGTGGCGACACCATCGGCATCAAAAGGCGCCGGTGGCTTCGGTCTCGACGATGGTGAGTGGAAAACTCCATCAAAATTTTTGGTTTTTTTAAGTCATTTCATTTTCATTATTTTAGTCCATATGTTCGACGAGTTGCGGCGGCGCCACATTTGGACCGAGGAGGAACTGCAGCGGCAGCGCCGATCAAACGCCTTCCTGCGGAAACAACTCAAGGCACAGCGCGACCGTTCGACGAGCCTCGAGCGTTCGGGTTCAGCATGCCGCCAGCGCAAGGCCCTTTCCGACGTGACCAACACCCAGCAGGGGGACAACAGGCTGAGCGCGGCGAACGACCTGCTCATCACCTTGGACTCTGGCATCTCGTTCAAGGCCCGTGAAGCACTGAAGCGGTCGTTCACCGACCACGGACTTGACGTTTGGGCACCGCCGAGAGCGGTGAAGCGTCTGAAGGCGGAGCTATGCGAGGCGGTCATTTTCCATTGGATGGGCAATGGGGAGACGCGTGCGCTCGTTTGCATTGACGTTCGTGCCATGATCGAGGGCCGGCTTCAGGATTTAGTGAACAGTGGTGAGAGAGAGAAAATTAATCAACTTTTAAAATGTTAAATGAAGGCCGACTCAAATTCCACCAGCAATTTGTCTCTCAAATTGTGTTGGTGCTGACGGGTGACAAAGGGGGCGATGGAGTGGCGGCAACGACAAAGTTGGGACTGGTGATCGGCAACGTTGAGCACCCAAATTCCCCCAAAAATCTGTCCATTTTGGGCATTTATTTTGGGAATGATGACCGGACAAATTTGGAGAACAAATTTGGCTCAATTTTTGCGCAATTGAACCAGCTGAACACCGTTTCATTGGAAATTGCCGGGAGGAAGCGGACCATGCCAGTCCAAATGTAAAGAAAAAAAAATATCAGGAATGTTAATTTAAATTTCAGGCTTCTCTGTGCAGACCTCAAATTCACTTCGGCACTGATGGGACACCAAGGTTCTGCAGCGACTTTTCCTTGTCCACTTTGCACAGCTCGGAAGAACCAATTGACGGACAAAATTGTGGATGCCCGCCCGTCACCTCCCCCACCCCAAAATTCGTACATTGGCCCTCCACTCGTCAACATTGCCTTGGCGGATGTTGTACCGCCCAGTTTTCATCTCATGCATGGTGAAGAAAGCGAATTAAAAAAACAATTCAGAATTTACAGGCAATGGCCAGCGAATAATTGACGCCATTTGTTCGGAAGCGGACGCTCGTGGAAAGGGGGACGATGTTCGAAAACGACTGTCTGATGCCGGCGTGCGACGCCACCCTCGGACAAAACAATTCACGGGTAAAATGAGGGGGATGGGTGGGGGCTATCGAAGCCAAATTTTTCGACGGTGGCGACATTTACAAAATCCTTGACCACGAGAATTTTGCTGCTTTTACGGCACCAATTCCCCCCGGGACATTAAAATTTATGTTAATCGACGCAATGAATGACCTCCGCCAAATTTACCGCCTATCGCGTGCCAAAATTCTTCATACCGGGGATCTCAATTCGCTTGAACATTGGACCAAAATGTTCTACTGCCACTGGCAGCAACTCCGAACAATTGACGCCGCTCGTTACCCAGTCCGCCCAAAGCTTCATCTTCTCGCTGCTCACGTCGTTCCATTTGCACGTACTCATCTCTGGTGGGGACTGATCAGTGAACAGGGAATGGAGCATATGCACAGAATGTGCAACAATTTGCTTTAATGAATAATTTTTCCTATTAAAATTATAATCCAGGTCGGTCGTTATGCTCATCTCGGCACTCCGGAGAAGGTTGTTGAGAAGTTGGTGAAACACACGACCCTGCTAAATGCCCTTCACGATCGAGGTGTCGAAAACAACCAAGAGAATGGAAGCAAATACCCAAATTTCTGATCAAAATTTAATTTTTCCAAACATTTTCACCATTTCACATTTTCACTATCTGAATATTATGTTGAACAATTTTTCCCGATTTTTATAGCATTTATAATAAATAGTTTAGTCAATTGAATAAAGTTTATTAATGTTAATTGGTCTTCGAAAAAGGCAGTGATCAGATATATTTTTTGAATTAACGCGCAAAAAATTACGCCAATTACGTTATCTGGCGTTATGATCAATTTTGTCTGACACTGGGGCGTACCCATAGTGAACCTGGACTTCTTGGACAATTTTTTTTAATCTTTTTATGGCGAAACGTATTTAAAATGGGTATAAATCTAATTAAATTAAAAGATTTGTCAAAAGTATAAACCAAATAATTCAACGAAAATTCAATTTCCCCTCTACATATGATTAATATTTTTATCTCAAATTTGTTCTTCCATTTAAAAATATTCTCCCGACAAATTTTCAGAAATTCCGTTATTTTTTCATCACTCTTTTTTTGATTTAAAATGACAAAATTACATCAAACTTTAAATTCTAGATACAATATTAACATTATGCATAAAATTTCAAAATTTATTATTAATCTCAAAATTATAACATTTTAGAAAATTTATGACCTAAATGTTCGAAAATTTGGGAATGTCTGTTTTTGGCTATTTTTTATCATAACTTTTCCGAAACTTTATCAATTCGCACATATTTAGGGCTTTCGAATGACACTAAGAACAATTAGCTTAGTTCATTCAACAAATTTTTTTGGGTCCCGCGCCGCAAATGGGGTCCGGACAATCCGTCAGTAGACAATCCGTCAGGGGTCAATCCGTCAGTGAAGGACAATCCGTCAGTGGACAATTATGTAAGTAAATGTCCCAACTTTTGTTCGCAAACACAAAAAAGAAAATATTTTCCTACTATTTAGACCATGTAGAATCCAGGAAAAAATATGTATTTACAAAAAATTGCCAGCCCTAGTGATGATGATTAAGGTTGGGATTTTTAGTCAAATGACTTTTTTTGTCAGTTTTAACTATCAATATAATGTATAAAGCCAAGTTTTTGTATCGCAAATATGGCCGCGAGAAAGCCGTAAAACAAATTTAAAGCAAATATACCGGTTTTTGGGTTTTTGGATAAACAAAAAATTATAGCAAAAATTAACTCAATTTCCAAATGCATAATTTTTCCAAGAGTTTTCGAACTGGAATGTATCCAGGCCTAGATTTACAGAGGTACAGACCATTTTTCGGCAACCTGGGTTTTTTTCCAGGAATTCCAGTTCAATTTGGAAAGCCAGTTCCAGGCAGGAAAAACCTAGACTTCCTGGATAATTTTTTAATATATTTGTGGCGAAAGGTATTTAAAAAGATTTAAAATTTACAAAATTTTCCCGCCGCCCCTAAAAATCCTTATTCTCTTAAAATTGGTTCAAAATCGCAAAATTTTGTTACATGACTGGAGGACCTTTTCGTGGAATAATTTTTAAAGTCTAAACGAATAAAATTTTGACTTTTTCCAATTTTGATCACATATGTGGCATTTTTTGGTTTTTAACACATAAAAATCTTAATTCTATTTATAAGGAACAAAAAATAAATTGAATAAAAAGATTTTGTCAAAAGAATCAACCAAATAATTCAACGAAAATTCAATTTCCCCTATCCATATGATTAATATTTTTATCTCAAATTGCTTCTTCCATTTAAAAATATTCTACCGACAAATTTTCAGAAATTCCGTTATTTTTTCATCACTCTTTTTTTGATTTTTTCGCTTTATTTGCCAATATTTTTTCATTTTCTCCATTTTTTTTTCTTTCTCCATTCATTCCAAATTGTTTCTTCCATCTCAAAATTGTACTATAACTTACTCCAATTTTCTTGCAAATTTCTGTATAATTTTTGTTCCATTCTTTTGTCGAATATTTCTTCCTTTTTTCTTATATTCATTTTTTATTGCAATAAATTGTTTAACAATTTTCTTTTTTTTGTTCATCCGTTTTTGCTTTGTGGTCATTAATTATTCTTTGATTAATTTCTAATTCTTTGATCCATTCATAAATATATTTGCGATTTGTTCCCAATTTTTTCGCAATTTTCGAGTTAATTTTACTCCATTCGTTTGTTGAATGTCTTTTTCCTTTTTGCTTAATTTTTTTCTTTAATTTTGTTGAATTTGTGAATAATTTCTCTCTTTCTCTGTTCATTTCTTTTTTCTTCTTCTTTCTCTTCCCATTTTTCTCCAAATATTTCTGTCAATGTTTTTTGTTCCAATTTTTTCTTTTCTGCTCCAATTTCAATTTGCACAATTAAAAATGCAATTAAAATGGATAAAAATAGGCACAAATTCATTTTGGACAATTTTCTTTTCAGTTAAATTCTTTATGATAGAAAATGAATTTTTTGCTCTAAGAAATTCTCAAAGTTTAAATGAATTATTGACAGAATTTTAATAAAATATTGTAAATTTCTCTCTATTGATTCATCGCAATTAATAATATGTAAATAAAAAATATTTTCAATTAAATCACAATCAATATTTTACTAATAAAAAAATTATTTTTTCCATTTCTTACAAAATGTTGGGTATCCGTTGATATATACGGGAATCCTAATAATCTCATAAAATTGCTTATTTTGGATGCGACACTCAAATTCGACAAATTATGCACATTTTAAAATAAAATGTTTTTTTGGATGTTCTGATCACCAAGAAAGAGTTATCTAATCAATTTAATGTAAAAAAATTTTTCAGCATCAAAATAATTCTAAGAATTATTACGGTTTTTCTATGCTCTCAAATTTGAATTTTTAATGACCACAAAATATTTGTTTATATATGACCACCCGAAAATGAAGAGTGGCACATAAAGTTAAAAAAAAACTGTGCCATAACAAATTTCGACTAATGTTTGGCATCATTCGAAAGCTTACAAAGAATTCTACAAAAATGTTATGACACTTGTGCTCTTAATTGCATTAAATAGGTAATTATCAAAAGAAAATATCACTGCAAAGCAAGTGGTTCAAAATTTATGACCATGACTTTAGTTAAAGCAATTTGATTTCAAAAAATAATTGTAATTCAAAAAATCTTCCTAAGTAAATCATTAAAAAATTAAATTTTTTATTATTAATGAATAGGGGTTGTTTTATGAATTAAATCACAACAAAAAAAATAATAATTATTAAAAAAAAAACTTAGAATGGGTCGAAATGGATGTTAGATTATTCTTCGATCCTAAAACCAATAAAGAACTTTATTTGTAAAAAAATTTCGAAATTTTCTTTTTCAAAAAAATGGAGTACCATATACTTTTCCCGCCAGCCCCTAAAAATCTTTATTCTCTTCAAAAAGTGGTTCAAAATCGGAAAACTTTTTCATTTTTTGAACAAAAATGTAAACAAAGGGCATTAAAAATTACAGAAAAATTTTCGGCTTCGCCCGTCGGCGCCGCCCCCACACCATGTTTCCAAAAAATTTGAAAAAAGGGTTTTAAAGGCATAAAAAAAAATTATTTATTTACATGACTGGAGAATCTTTTCGTGAAATAATTTTTTAAGTCTAAACGAATTATAATTTTGACTTTTTCGAATTTTCACCACATTTTTTGGTTTTTTATAAGTAAAAAAATAAAATAAAAAGTTTTTGTCTAAAGTATCAACAAAATAATTCAGCGAAAATTCAATTTCCCTTCTACATAAGATTAAACAAATTTTAATTCTATTAAATTTTTCTACCTTTTTTTATCATTTTTCATTATTATTAATAGAGACCGGACGGGATCTGAATCCCCCGGGTTTTTTTCAGGATCCCGACCTAGGATGCGTCCCGAGCCTTGTTTTATATTAATTACTTTTTCCAAGTTGAAAAGGTTCCCACTTCTAATTGCCAATTTCTTGGCCATTGTTCCTCGCAAATTTTTGGATTTTTTTTCCTTAACTGAAAATCGAGAAAATTACAAAACATGCACAGTTTTGCAATTAGCATGGTGGGTCTATGACAAATATCCGCTGAATTTGATAGTAAATTTTATGCTCTTTCCAACGAGTCTATTCGAAATTTCCAAAAAAATTTTCCAACCCCTTAGGAATTTTGTTCGAGAATATCCTCGATTTCCAGTGTAATTCAGGGTGTTCCAGTCACTATAAAGGAGTGTCTGATCAATTTTTTGTAAAAGAAATTTTTGTTCAGCATCTTAAAAAAGCATGCAGTAATTATTTCAGGTTTTTATGAGCATTTTGAAATAGTTTTTTAAATTTGTTTCAAAGACTTTTTTCTACTATAATTTTGACCATCTCTCACTTGTTGTTAATTGAATAAATAAAAATTCTCGCAACTTTACTGTATTTTTGTAACACTCCTTTTTCCATTTGCGAAACTTAAATTCGGAAATGCCCAATTCCTTCAAAATTCTTTCCGTTTGGGTCTGGCCATATAAAAATAATTATCTATTAATGTTACATAAAAAGGATTTATTTTCTAACAAATTTTTTTGACCTATTGGAAAACTTTAAAAATATAAAAATGGCCAATGACAAAGAAAAATATTTTGCGGTTTCTAAAAATTTTTTTTTTTATTTTTCATGTCAATTAAGAAAATATTCAATTTTTTGTTCTTTATTTGGTTCCATTCCATTTTCTCCTCCCATTTGAACACCAAAAATGCAAATTAGGTGTGCAAAGAGCACCCGCCGATCCCCTGTCCTCTGCCTATTTCCTTGGCCATTTTTGTCTTTCTTTCAAATGGATAAGGGCCTTTTTGTTAGGTGGGTGTACCAAAAAGCTCAGAGGATGACTTTGTCAAAACAGTTATTAGGAAGCGTAAAACAAATAAAACAAGTGTAGAATAATAGAAAAACCAAAATAATAGACAAAGCATTTAAACCGGAAAATTTATAAAAATAGTACCAAATAAGTGGATTTGCTTATTTCGCCCAATTTTTCTTTGCTCGCCTAAATAATTATTTTATCTGAGTCATTTTCTGAGCTTTTTGAGAGGATGCAAACGGACATTTATGGCTAAACGGACAGTTATGGTTAATTTTGGGGAAAAAATATCATGGAATAAATTAAAATTATAGAAGATGACCTTGTCACTTGGCCTTCGATTTTTCAGACATAAAGAAAAATATTATTAACATTCCTAATAGTTGCTTGAATTCTAGATACCTATTGTCACTAACAAATAAGTGCATAACTTTTTCATACTTAAACAAATAAAAAATTCTTGATACGGTTTTTATTTGGAATTTGGAAATTTTTCTCTACCATAGTGTTTAAAAAATTTAAAAATTTTTAAACAATACTTTGTTTTCCCGACCTCAAAGGTCCCCACTGCATTTTTGAGAAAAAATTGTCAATTTCTTTTATGTCCAAAAATTTCTTTCTGGTTCGGTTTTGTTTGAAGGTATAAGATCTTATTAAAAAAACATTTTTAACCTCAAATCTCGCCCAAAATTTATGAAAAATTTTTCACTCGGCTCCTGTCGGCACCGCCGTATACAAAATTGTTTTAACTCTTTCAAAAATTGAAAAAACAGCAAAATTTGGTCATGCGTTTGGGGAAAATCTGCTAAGAAAAGGGGGCAGAATTTTCAAAAACTCTCCCGGCGGCGCCTTTCTGCACCGCCGGCCCCTTCCCGCATTCCTGAAAATTTTTCTAACAAAGCCCACTGCCAACTTCCATGTATGCCAAGCTCCCAAAAATTCCTTATTTTATATTCACTCTTAAAGCGAAAAATAATAAGTCTCATTAATTTTCTCTAAAAAATTCACTCGAAGTGAAATCATTTTAAGGCAAAATCTACATTCTTGGGACCGGAATTCCGATTCCCGGTTCCAAAAAAATTTTCGGCCTAGGAATTCCGATTTCAAGATTTCCAATTTCCGAAAGTTTTGGGCTCCGGAATGCCATACTTGTCTGAATGAATTATTGCAAAATGCAGTAAAAATTTCAAAAGTGCCTACCTGTCGGCTCCGCCAAACATCCCTCCCAGCTTCATAAAAAGTTTTTGCAATTGTGCCGCAAAAAGAGAGGTGTCAAAGAAAATATCTCTAAAAATGTAAATTGACTGAAATTAGTAAAAATTGGCCTATAAATAGAAATTCTATTATGAATTTCCCACTTCCATGCGACATATTGGGACCTGAATTCCGTTTCCATTTCCAAAAAAATTCGGTCTATGAATCAAATTTCAAGATTTCCAATTTCTGAAATTTTATTTGAATTCATTGATCGTTTTTTCTGCCGAATTTGCTCATCCGACTATAGGGCAATTTTATTTGTTATTTAATTTTATAAAAAATTATTTGCTTCGGTGCTCAAGACCAATATTTTTCAGATAACCATAAACGGCAACAACAACACTGCATTCACCTTTCATGAGTTGCCATCTCTTCTTACCAATCAGCAATTGATTTGTCTACTCCATCTGAAGATGGGTAAGCAAGTTGGCTTCAAAATAAATGTTTTGCTTCTTCAAATAGGCGGCCCTGCTAACGAAATCATCGTGTACAACAAAAGTACGGGTGACTTGCTGGACCGAATGCAAGCAAAACAGACTGCGTTCACATACGTAATGGTTGGATAAGGCATAATTTTTTCTAAATAGTTTAAAGTTAGCTTATTGTTTACATAAGCTTTGTAACAAAATTATAGGAGCAAGAATTTTTATTCATCTCAACGACTTCGCGTGGGGTCAAATGAGCTGAATTTTTACTAATCATACTTCCCTCTTGGAAAGGTATAAGTGAATAATTTTTTATAATTTTTTAATGAAAATTGACCTAAATTTGGTGAAAATTATAGCATTAAGTTTTGGGGTGGGGGACATTATAGTCTGGCCGGTATAGTCTGAGCCAAGTTTAAAGCATCATAACTTTTTTTTATTTGTTGACCAAATCCAATAAACTTGGTATCATTCGAAAACTTATAGGTTTATAAGCTTGCTATTTCTAAGCGACTGAACGGCTTATAAAAAGTTAAAACATGAATGATATCAAAAAGTCAGAATTTTTGCATATTTTTACTTATAACCTTTTTATATGTCGGTATTTCTTTGTGTTTTTGGAAAGCCAAAAGAGCTTGTTAAGAGCATTCGAATGATACCAAAGTTTATTGGATTTGGTCAATAAATAAAAAAGTTATGATGCTCTAAACTTGGCTCAGACTAAAAGTTTGACCAAAAGCATTGAAATGATTTTTGTTTGCATTTGTGCTAGCGAAAATGATAAAAAATGAGACTTTTTTGAGAAATTCACTTATTTTTGAGCAAATTTTTTCAATTTTTGGCACATATTTATATTTTGAGAGTTTTTTTGACACATATATATGTAAGTATTTGGCGTTTTTTAGAACATATAAATCCGTGGATCGGGGTCATTTTTGTGCCAGCTGAGTTTTTGAACTATAATCTTTTTCGTTGTCAAGTTTTCTAAACATTTTTGACCATAACTTTTTTGTACCTTAATTTTTTGCAATTTTGCAGTTTAATAGGGACACTTAGGGTTATCGAATGATACAAGAATGTTTGATTTGGTTTTTAGGTATGCTTGATAAATATTTCAGCTCATTTGTTTGCGGCTATATTTGTTACAAAGCACACCATTAGTTTTCTTTTTTCTTTTTAATAACATTTTATATTTTTCTCTAGCTGAAAAACAAACACAGCAACGCCAAAACCCCCCTGATGTACTACAACGAATCCAATGAACCACTCGCAACACAAAGACAAGTCACAAACCTTGTTGAAACAATTCTTTGCCAAGTGGTTGAAAAATGTCTTCCATTGAAGTGAGACGAATGTGTGAAGAGGTAAAATAATTTTGACACTTTATAATTTAGTTGTATTTTTTTAAGTTGAGAAAAATGATCTACCGCAAACCTATTGTTTACGATGTTGACGGAGAACCGTAAGAAAATCAAATCCACTATTTATGAATCTAATTATCATCACCATTTTCGCGTCTTCCTAGTTCACCGACTTTTGCACTGATCCATTTGTACCGTGCCATTTGCATCGCGACGCTTGCTCCGCGTACAATTTGACAATTTCACCAAACAACATTTTCGTTGGCCGGCAAAAACAGACATTTGGGCCACTCATTAATAAAATTTAGTGAGAAGATGGAAAAAAGTACATGAGATAATCTCTATAGGGAGAGTCCGTAATTTTCCAGAAAATCCTTATTAGCTAACATAAATGCAGAAATAGGCACAAAAATAGGTACTATGTAGAAAAAGTCCCAATCCCAATTACACACCGATTCAATTTTGGGGTCCCATTTCAAAAACTAAATGCATCTGTGGCGAAGTGGTTTTTGAAAAAGTAAAGAAAAGAGGTGGAAATTCGAGTCCGTTGTTCTACATGAATAGTTTTATTTTCTGTCCAAAAATTAAAAAACCTGCACTATCAATTACACATGCCACGTTTTTTTGAGTCAGTGTGATTAAGTAGTGATATTTTATAAGATTAAGCTGTATTTTTGACTGCGCGTCGTAAATTTGCATTTTTTTTCTATAATTGTCGATCTGTCTTTCAAATTCCCCGCCAATTTTGTTGTTGTCATTCGTCCATAAATAGACGGTCATTCCCTCCCTCCTTGTCTTTTCCCTCATTCATTTTAAAATTGTTATTTTCCTCCGACCCAAATTATCCTCCGCATTTATTATTGTTCGTCAATAAACTATATATTAATCGTCTTCCTTGGCCCCTCGGACCGAACAATTGGCGCAGTCAAACAAATTGGACTTTGCTCACTTCTTCGGTAAGAGAAAAAAGCATCGAATCTTTTAGGACAAAAACTAAGCCGAGACGGCAGAACAAATTCACCGAAAAGCCAGGATTGGCTGTGAAGTCTGTTTTTAAAGCCGAGTTGGCAAATTCTTCAAAAAAGCTGTCAAAGAAACTACTCAGTCGTCAAAAGGTTGGTCGGATAAATTCTTCTAAAAGCAGTCAAAAGAAACTGCTTTTCTTCTAAAGCCGGGACGGCTCTAATATTCTTCGAGAGCCGAGTCGGCTCGCCAAATTTCGTCAAAAGCTGGGTTGGCTAAATATTAAACTGACACCAATTGGTGCAATACTTGAGCGATTATTGATTTCGGGTCGAAACAATAATCGTCAACAATGGCACAACAACCGGCCGCGGCTCATTAGCCAAATTTGCAGCAATTAATCGGCGTTCCTACCGGCCAAGGTGACGGATTAAGCTTTCAAGAGACAATTGCGAAATTGGAGATGCAGTTTGCCAAACCGCAATCAATATTTGTGGACCGCTTTTCATGTTTGATGGCAACAAAAGAAGATGGAGAAGAATTTCAACAACTCGTAAACAGGCATAAGCCACTTTTGAAAGATTTTCAGTTCGACAAAATGAAGAAGGAACAATTCAAAGGACTTATGTTCCTTACTGCGCTTAAGCGCCAAAAGACACATTAATTCGGCAGCGCATTCTCACCAAACTTACAAAGGATGGCGACGCCGTCAAATAGGATGAACTAATTGAGGAGTGCATCAATTTTTTGTCGATAATTCGTGAGGCTAAATTGATCGAAACAACTCCAGTCTCATCAAAGACGGTGAACGCAGTGAAGCCAAACCAAAGAAGGGAAACACCAAAGCCACAAACCAAGCAATGCCAACCAAGCGCAACTCAGTTTCAATGTTGGAAATGTGGGAAAACGAACCACACCCTCAGGGAATGCCCGCACAAATCGGTGTTTTCAAATGTCGCTACACCGGCCATTTGGAGAACCAATGCGAAAGTGCAAGAATGGCGCAACAAAAATTCAAATTCAAGAAAGTTGGAACTCTTTGCATTGGAATGGCACCCAAATCAATCAACAGCGCTTCTCTCTCTTCTAAGATAAAGGTTCTGCTGAACAGAAAGCTCGTGAAGTTTATTCTCGACTCCGGAGCAGAGATTAATGTCATCGATGAGGAAACTTATCGATTGATTGGACAGCCAAAAATTTGGGAATGTGCTGAAAGAGGCAGAATGTTCTACGGGACGGGAAAATCTTTTATCGGAAGAGAGAAGGACACTTCGAGTTCCTAGGCGTAAAAGTTAAAGAAAATTTTTATGTCGCCGAAAAGGGATCGATGAACCTACTGAGCGTCCAAACAATGGATGCTTTTGGATTGTTGGATGGCATTAAAGCCAAAATCAACGCTCCGATCAATCTTTACAGCGCAGGTGAAGAATCCAATGGCAAAACAAATGCCCCGATCAAATACAACAAAGCTGTCGGCAAGCCAAAAGGCCCGTCCGGTCCCGTACAACGCCAAAGACGCAGTTGATGGAGAATTGAATCGTCGGGAGAAAATGGGAGTCATCGGCAGAGTTGAGCACACCGATGAGGCACCACTGATTCTAGTCGTCAAAAAGGCGGACGGTAGCGCTCGAATGTGCATCGACTATTCAACCGGATTCAACAATGCGCTAAAAGACCACCAGCACCCGTAACCATTACCTGAAGACATATTCGCCGCATTAAATGGAGGCCAACATTATTCTCAAATTGATCTCCGGGATGCGTATCTTCAAGTGGAGCTGGACGAATCATCGAAAAAATTCATTCGCTTATTAACAAAGAAAAAACAATTCCATTTACTTTTATTCTTTATTTCCAGAAGTTTCCCGGCAAATAATAAAAAATTGATTAGGATTTAAAGGCACAAACCCTTTATTCATTCAATTTTTCAATGCATTTTTATTTTTCGATTTGTTTCTTACGATTTGAGAAACTAAGTTACTTTTTTAAGCAGTATGTCAAGGCTATATCATGATGTTTGTTACTGAGCAAGCGGTTCCATGTCGTATAATTGATGAACAAATTCTATTTTTAAAAGTATTCACTTTTTTATCAAGAAAATTTGATTGTATCAATGTGCCAAAGAATTGTGTAGAGTAAATTCTGAGCCCTAAAACAAATCCTTTTATAGCAAATTTAGCTCTAAGCGGGTTAAAAAATATTGTTGTCATTTCTCATTAAATTTCTTCAATTTATTATTTTATCATTTTTTTCGTAATATTATTTTATTCATCTCAAACAGAGCTGTGAAAGAACTACTATGAAAGCTCTCATAGAACGGAAAAAACAACTCATTTGCTTTTATTATATATTTCCAGAAGTTTTCGGGAAGGCCTCAAAAATGGGAATTTAATTGCCTCGGGGCACATTCTCGACAGAACGAAAGCAAGGGAAACGAATTGCGCGGTTGGTTAAAAATGGGTTTTTGGCTATGGGTTCAAATCCTCTTGACTGTAAAAATTGTGTTTTAATTATTTATGGGGTTTTTTGGGCCGCTGATCACGAATTTGACATTCATTTTTCCCTGTACCGAACCCCTGACCCGAACTCGAACAATTTTAATTCAACAACAATCAAATTTTAAATCACACATTATAAAAAATATTATAAATCAAGGTCTTCAATGCTATTAAAATGAAGGAATCGAACCGAAACAATTGTGGGGAACACCAAAAAATGTAAATTAGGTTTGCGGGGGGGGGGGGGGGGGAAGGGGCACCCGATCCCACTGTCCTTTGCCTATTTCCTTGGCCATTTTTCCTCTTTCTTCTTTCCAATGGACGCCCTTATTGATGACTTAAATTCAACCATCAAACGACACAAAAATCACCCAGAAACAGCCCAAATAATTCGGGGCCTTGAAGACCTTACCCTTTCCTTATCTGAAAATGGCCCGACTCAACTGACACTTTTCTTGATTTCGACTCGGATGGAGACGACGACGCTTATCTCGATTCTGACTGGGGGCACCAAATTGGAAAAATTTGAAAAAATCGAATAACACGTTTTGGCAGTTTTTACGGAATCGAGAAGCAGACATGAATCACTTCATGACCAGGATCTCGCCAGAATTGCCCTTTTAAAAGCACGGGAAACTGGTTTTGAATTTAAGGTACCCCCTCCTTTTTAAACGAAGCAAAAAACGTAACCCCATTTTAGGCTTCCGCAAAATGGGTTCTAAATTTAAAAAAAAGAAACAAATTGTTTCTAGGCGCGTTACAAAAATTGTACCAGCCACTTTTGCAGCTGATGAGGAGTAGCTCAATAAACGTGCCCATGATTTTTTGAGCGGCTTCATTTCCCGTCTAATCCGCGAAAATGTCCAACAAAATATGGTCCTTCCCATTATTTGGTCATTATTATTCGTGATCAGCGGCCCAAAAAACCCCATAAATAATTAAAACACAATTTTTACAGTCAAGAGGATTTGAACCCATAGCCAAAAACCCATTTTTAACCAACCGCGCAATTCGTTTCCCTTCCTTTCGTTCCGTCGAGAATGTGCCCCGAGGCAATGAAATTCCCATTTTTGAGGCCTTGTAACTTTTGAAGCAGTCAAAATGCCCCGCTAAAATTAAAAATTCATAATAGAAATCGACCCTCCTCTATCCAATAGTATATCGTTTATATGCATTTTCCTAGTCACAGCTCGGAATGTTCCTTTGCGACCAAGCGGTTCCATCTCGGATAATTGATGGAAAATTGTTTATTTTCAATGAAGTCAATTACCAGTTTATTTCTAATAGAATAAAAACTTAATTTCATTTTTTAAATGGAATTTTTCCAAAAATTCTTAAAAATTGACCAAAAATGGACTAGAAATGAAAAATTGCGAAATATAAATTGATGCACCAAAAATCTTTATGTCAAATTCTTAGTTTTAGATTCTTTTTCCAATTTAAATAATATAAGCATAAAAAAATTGTCGATAGAAAAAAAAAATTTATTTTTTCTCATGGGAAATGAATTGAATTTTAAGGTTTACTTTAAAAAACAAAATAATGAAATGAAAATTTTCGCAAAATCTGTTTATCAGAATCCTGAACAGCCTTCAAAACACTTTTAAAAACCTTTTATGAAAATAAATTAAGAAGGGTGCAAAAAAGTTTGTTCTATCATTTTATCATTGCATTATTTTATTTATTTTTTATTTTTTCAATTATTTATTTTTTTTGTTCATTTTATTTCTGTCCCAACCAAGGCTGCACGAAATTTCGTTTCGTTTCGTCCACCAAAGTTTTTTCATTTCGTTTTCTATTTTCAAGTATTTTTTAATTTCTAATATTCGAACTCACCATATAGGTAAGCACAATTCACACAACTCTGATAAAAAATGAAGTAGAAAGAATATTGGTCCTAAATTGAAAAAAATGTACTAAAAATTTTCAACCGCCGGACGCCAATCATTTAAAAATTTACAAAATTTAAAAAAGTTAAAAATCAAAATTTAAAGCAATTTTGAAATACCTTATATTTTATTTTTCGGCCTTGGTGTTCTTACTTTGAAAATTTTTCGATCACACCCCTGTACTAGAGCTAAATCCGCTTTTCCTCCTACTAGGAGCTCCATTCCATCAGTTAGAAGATACAATTTAATTAAGTAAATTAGTTCAAATTTTCTTGTTTTTCGTTTCGTTTCGTACGAAAACAGATATTTTTTCGCTTTCGCGTTTTGTTTTCATCCGCCAACATTTATTCGTTTCGTTTTCGGTTTTCAAAATTTTGTTTTTTCGTATCGTGTTTCGTTTCCATATCGAGTGCACTTTTTCGTTTCGTTCCCGTATACGAAATTTTTTAATTTTCGTGCAGCCCTAGTCCCAACAAATGTAAATTGTTGTCCCTTTATCCGCATGTTCAAAAAAAAAAAAACTATTTTTAGAGAAAAGCTGCTTTTGCCTTCCCCCCCCCCCCATGGGCGATAGGCCAACTGACATAAATCCGGAGCTTTGGGATGGAGACTCATTGGTCCATGAAATTTGTGCCTACATTCCGCCCAATGTGCCAAGATTGATGGACGGGGGGAGGGACACGAGAGTTTTCTGACAGCTTCCTTCCTTCCTTTTCCGTATTGCTGCCAGCTGCTTCTGCTGGGGTGGCACAAATTGTCATGTGCTAGCGAGGGGAATGAAGGGGGGCGGGGCAAATGGCAGGGCACGCATCATTCATCCCCTTGGGTCCCGTGCCATTTACGGCATCATAAATTTGCCTGATTGTGTGGTGTGTCTGTCGTATGTCTTTTTGAACATCACAAAAAATGCCAAAATGTTGGCAGTAATTTTCGAGTGAGAAAATTCGAATTTTTCCATACCGTATGATATCAACAACAAAATAAATGTTTCTTTCACTCTTAAATGTTATTTTTGGTGCTATGTCGTTATATAAAAGCCATCAATAAGGGCGTTATATAAAAAACCATCAAATGGAAATTTGCAACCAAAAACTGCCCATAACTTTTGTTAATGTCAACAGAATTAGACATTCTTGTTATCATTCGATAGGCCTAACATTTCTCTATTAGCTCACCTAAATTTAAAAAATTTGGCCAAGTTTGAGCAAAGTTATGGCCAAAAGTACCCAAGGAACCGGGTTTTCAAACATTTTTGGCTATAACTTTTTTGAAACCTAAAGAAATTTTTTGAAATTTTGTAGGCTAATAGAGGACAGATAGGGCTAGCGATTGATAACAAGATCACTTTATTTTGTTCGTTATAAGAATGTTTTGATCAGAATTTTCATGATCAAAATAATTTTATTTTTAATTAAAAAATTTCTGTTAGAAAATATTTTTGTTTTTTATTTTCTTGTTATCATTCGAAAGCCCTAGGTGTCCTCTATTAGCCTGCAAAATTTCAAAAAATTTCGTTAGATTTCAAAAAAGTTATGGCCAAAAATATTCGAAAACCGGGCCACATGTGTACTTATGGCCATAACTTTGCTCAAACTTGGCCAAATTTTTTAAATTTAGGTGAGCTAATAGAGAAATGTTAGGCCTATCGAATGATAACAAGAATGTCTAATTCTGTTGACATTAACAAAAGTTATGGGCAGTTTTTGGTTGAAAATTTCCATTTGATGGTTTTTTATATAACGCCCTTACCGTATATACTCTTTTTATATGCCATGGTATATTATTTTTCAACCTCCTCAGAAGGGGGTATATAATTGGAGGCCGGCAGATTAATGGAGGCTGGCATATAAAAAGAGTATATACGGTATTGATGGCTTTTATATAACGACTCAGCACCTTATTTTTTGGCGCAGAAATTTGTGCCAAAAATGCGAGTATACTTCTCCTTTTTTCCACGGACGTATTATGTAAATCTAAATCAAATTACTTAGCATACAAACCATTTGAAATGGGATTATGGAAGATTAATCCGAAGAAGTCGTAATGTATATTTCCCAAATTCATCCCACTATCGCGATTTTTTGTTTATTTTCATTTTCAGGGAATATACTACATCTCTATCCCTTTTCTATTACCTTCTTATTCATTTCTTTATTACCTTCACAAAGAATCATTGTCATCCACAAACTCTTGAGAGGTTTATGCCCGTTTCTCCCCCTTTCTCTTTACCCTCTCCCTCACTCCATTTATCCCTCCTTCCCATTTTTCTCTTCCTTACAAACTCACCCCACCTCCCCCTTTCTCTCACTTTTCTCAACCTCTCCCTTTCTGCTCCCTCTCTCTCTCTCTCTCCCCCCCTTCTCTCTCTCTTTATCTCTCAATTTTTCGCCTCCTTCTCTCTCTCTCTCCCCCCTTCTCTCTTTCTCCCCCCTTCTCTCTCTATCTCTCAATTTCTCGCCTCCATCTCTCTCTCTCTCTCTCTCCCCCCCCCTCTCTCTCTCTCTCTATCCCTCGTAAATCCCGTTTTTTTTCCATTTAAAAATGTGTTGTTTTTGAATTGCCAATTGTTTGGTAAGTGCCTCTCCCCCCCCCCCCCCCCCGCATTTTGCGCACCATGGAAATGGCCAATTGAACAACAAAATAAATCAAATAAAACACACAAAATGCTGCACACTCACAAATCATCAGCACAATTCTCAAGTTCTATGTCTATTATGTGCATTTTTCACGAATACTTCACACATTTTTTTCAGAAAATGCGATCCACCCTTCCCCATTTATGTATAAGTTGAAAATGGAGAAAAATTATGCTCAAATCCAAATATAATTTTGTGAAAAATGCCCAAATCCAAATCGAATGGCATGGTTTTGGTTCACGATTTCAGCCCAATCTAAGAAGGTCCAATGGTTTGGGATCTGGAGAGGGCACCTGTTGGATAAAAAAGGTATTTCATTCAATTTTTCTATTTTTGTATTCTTAAAAAAATGTAAAAAATTGCCCACTTAGGGGAAGAGGTACGTTTATCGGGAATAACATTTAGTGTCCATGCCTGACCCCATTCCTTCCTCCTTTTTGAAAATTTACAAAAAATACTTTCCTCCAATGGCACATATCGCCAAGAAGAGAGCCGCTTCTTTACTGTCATTGCCATATTTTCTTAGTACAGCTCCATGGTATTCTCGGACCAGGGATGGAAGCAATTACGGGTTACAGAAATTACGGCGTTTTTTTTGGGGGGGGGGGGGCTTACGGATTACGGTTAGGGATTTTAGCGATTTTTTCACACTTTTTCTCACATTAAATTTCCCGATCAAATGGTTTTTCTTAATGGGTTTCGTCAAATCATTTGTTGTTTGTTACTTCCCACGCAACCACTTTTTTCCTTGTCCATTTCATCACCTCATTCAACTACGGTCTCGTGACTTTTTGTAAGTGGAAATGCGTGACTCATCGCACTCAACACACTTTTTTTAAATCTAAAAAAGACATTCATTTGGCCAAAAAAGCTATTTATTATAGGATTTTGTCTTTCCGAAGCGGGCCATCTTCGTTTGTCAATTTGTTCACTCATTTTTTTTGTTGACCGAATCCAAAATATTTAAAATCCGTTTCATGTGTTGAGGCGAGATCTGGTCATGTGGTAATTTGACTTTTTTTAATGAACGTCGAGTGTTATGCTAACCTTCAGTTAATTTATTAAATGAATAAAATTTATATTTGCTCAATTTTGCGAGATTAATCTCGCGGGATCCTGTCCCGCAAAAAATTAGTTCCAATCCCGTCGCGGGACCCATAAATTTCAAATTTCCGATATCTAAAAAAATTCTTGGACAAAGAATCTCAGAACAGACAATGTATCACAGATTGCATCCGTCCTTACATATTTCTGAGATTTGTTTTTTCAGCATATCGTTTTTATTTATTTTGTTTTTTGTTTTCTTGATTTATTTAAAAAAACAAAATAATTTTACCCCAAAAATTTATTAAAAAATTGCCTATTTTGGTCAAAAATCTTTTAACAAAAAATATTAAAAAAAAAAAAAAGTTTCCCATTTGGCATCACCGTATCAAATTGATGAAAAAAAATTTTTTTCGCTTGTGACATTTTCAATCAGTTTGAAGTAAAACAGATGAGATTTGTAATTCCCCGCATCGAGTCGGGGCTTAACTCTCATAAAATTAAAAAAAAATTTCTTTCGAAAATATACCATCTTGATTTTAGCTTGTTTTGACGTTTCAAGGACCTTCTCCATGCCCCCTCTATTAAATCGGCGATTTTGTTTTCTTAGGACTGAAAAATTTTTCAAAAAACAATTTTCTGGATATTTTCTCCATTTTTTTCTTATAAAAATGATTTTTCTTAATATATTTAGCTATTTTAAAATGTTTAGCTTAAAGTTCACGAACTTGAAGAATTTAAAGAAATTTTACCCTTAATTTGGGAAAAATTATTGTGCATATTTTTTAAAATTCATTTTCCCACTTTTCTTTTCCTATTCGCCCAATTTTCTCCCAAAATATACCCCACACATTTTGCGAAGATAACAAAAACATCAGAGACCTCTCCCACCGGGCTCCCCCCATCAAAACAAATGGCATTTCTTCACCCTTCCTTCCCCTTCATTCCATTCATTCTTTTTTTCTGGCTCATCAATGCATTATTTTTGTTGTTGTTTTTGTTGGTGCTTTGTGTTGCTCTTCCCCCCTCTCTCCCTCTCACTGTCTTCCTCCTCTTTTGCTTGTCCTCTCCTCCATTCATCCACTGCCTCTCCTTCCTCTCTTCTTTGGTCTCTTTCTCTCTCATCCATTCACCCATTGTCTCTCACTGCTCTCTTTGGTCCCTTTTTCTCTCATCCATTTGTCTTTGTCTCTTTCCCTCTCCCTCTCATTCCTCTCCTTGGTCCCTTTTTCTCTCATCCATTCGCTCATTGTCTCCCCTTCCTATTTTTCTTTAGTCCCTTTTTCTCTCATCCATTTGTCTTTGTCTCTTTCCCTCTCCCTTTCATTCCTCTCTTTCATTGGCTCCCCCCTTTTCCTCTCATCCATTCACTCATTGTCTCCCCTTCCTATTTTTCTTTAGTCCCTTTTTCTCTCATCCATTTGTCTTTGTCTCTTTCCCTCTCCCTTTCATTCCTCTCTTTCTTTGGCTTCCCTTTCCCTCTCATCCATTTACCCTTTGTCTCACCTTCCTGTTTTTCTTTCCTTTCTCTCTCATCCATTCCCAAAACTTTTTTTCTTCTTTTTCTTTGGGTCCCTTCTCTCATTCAGAAAATTTCTTCGTTCTTTCTTTCTCTAGATCCACTATCTTTTTTATTTTTCTCCAATTTCTTACCCTCCTTCTCCATTCACCCATTATCTCTCCTCCTATTACATATCTCTGATTTTTTGATGCTTTTGGTGTTTTTGGAGGGATTCACAGCATCTCTTTTCTTCATTTTGTCTTCTAAAGGATGACTCATCGCTAATGCAAACCATTCAACCAAAACACATAAAAAATTGCGGCCCCAAAATTGGCCTGCGAAGAAAACAATTTGACGCCATAAAATTTTCGGTTGAAATTGTTTTTAAATGGGAAGAAAAAATGTTTTTTTTAAATACGCCATAAAATTTTCAGTTGTAATTAATTTTTTAAAAATGAATTTTTACTAAATTTTAGTCAAAACTCCAAATTTAGGGGTAAGTTAATTAAGGAAGAATATATTTTTTAGGAAATTCAATTTAAAAGTTTTCGAAATTTATAATTATCCTTTTTTTCTCTTAAACTTTTTTTCTTACTTTTCCTTTTCAAATTTCTTTTCGTCTGAACTCTCGCGAACTTTGATTACTTCCAGAATATTCTCTCATCCTCATCCCATCATTTATTAAATTATTTATCGGGAAGCAAATGATTTGACATTCTTTTTTTGGTCGCACTCAAGGCCCACCCAAAAGCAGCGAATCACACTAATTGAGATTTTCGAGTTTAAATTCCAAATTTCTTCACCAATTATGGGATGGCTACTCAGCCATATCAGATTTTTCTCCACTGATCACTGGTTAGGCTCCCACTCTGATAAAGAGCGTCAATAATTATGTCATTTTGGGTTAATTTTTTTCAATTACTGTTTCGTTCGGGATGGGATTGAGTAATCATTATGTATCTGGATCATAATCATCGGCAAATCAGTTGCCAAAAATAACCCGCTGCTTTGTCAACAGCCGCCAGCTTCCCGATCAGAGCAAATGGCACTGATCTGGGTAAGCAGTTAGTCACTTTTTACCTCAAAGCAAAATGAGTCATGCTTTTCATTTCACAAATGCCGCCCCTCCCTTCTTCACGTTTTATTTACTCGGTTTGAGAAGGCTGGCTGATCAGTCAGGGTCAACTTCACTGATCAGGGTCGGGGCTTCGAGAGAGATCGGCTTACACACCCGCGGCTTTTCCTGCCCCCCCCCCTCCTCCCTCCTCGTGTTGTTGATGCTTATTCACCGCCCACATATCCATCCCTCCCCGGCTGGAGTGATCAGATTTATGTGTTCCCCGTCCCTCACACACATTTCAGAAAAGTCTCGAGGTTTTATGTATGGATATGCACACATCCATTGAAAAATAATCTAGCAAAAGACGGACGGCTCTCTGACAGCTGTCGGCTTTTCCTCCTCTTTTATGTTTTGGCTTTTCATTGGTTGTGACTGCCAAAAGCTGCTGCTGATGCTTGGTGGCATTTTTGAACACCACACATTGGGAAAACTGTTGTGATTTTTTATATCATTTTTTATATATCTGTCATTCCGTATACGCGTTTTTACGGACCCATAGCCCGTACCCCGTATTTTTAGACAAATACGGGTTTTTACGGACAACGGATTTTACGGATTATTTAACCCATTTGTCCGTATTGGTTCAACATTTGTCCATCCTTAATTTGGCACTGAGTCCACATTTTACTGTCATGTTTCGGCATTTTCAAAAATCTCTATTCTAACGGCTAAACACAGCTTGGCCTTTTGACCTTTATTGAAAATTTTATAACAAGAGAATTTTATTTAATTTTAAACTTCCTCAAAAATTGATGAAATGTCTCAAAAATAACCCAAAAAAGTAATGAAATCTTTTAAATTGAAAATTATTAATTATTAATTTTTAAAATTATTAATTACATAGACTTTATTTTTTTTTTTTGATTATCAATCATAATACAAATGTGGTTATTGCACAACAAAATCGTGCAACAACACGATAATGCTATTGTATATACTTACATAGATGGAAAATATGGTTGGTTTGTCCATTGGCATTCGTATTTTTGTTTTGTTTTTTTTCTTTCTTCCCTAAGGGTTCAAAGACCACCGATTAATGGACCAAAAAGCAGTGACAAAACAAATGCATTCACATTTGATGATATGAGTAGTAGCAGCTCTTTCTTGGGGCTTTCGTCGAGGTTTTATGACATAATTTTTTGTGACATTTGACAAATTCGAAAATTCTTTAACAATTAAATTTGGTGCCGTACTGGACTTTGGCATCAAAAGTCTCTATTTTTTTTGTTTCATTTTACATGTAATCCGAGTTTTAAATAATGTAGGCCTAAGAGTTGTGGCATGTAGACTCTCGGTTTCGAGTCTCGACTCGAGAAAAGTTGCGGATTTTTTTGGTCTCGATTTCTGTCTCGAGTCTCGGGCTCAAGTCTTCATCTTGGTCTCGAGTATCGGGAAATTTTCGGACTCGAGCAGCACTAGTGGCATGACTATAAGCCACGCAAGAAGATCCTTTTTTCCGTTTTTTTAAATTTTCACTCGGAATTTCGATTTTTCATAATTACCGTTGTGTCCTGCTTGAACCTCATCTGCTGAAAAGTTCATTGGCCTCTGAATTTTCTCCCCACAAATGCAATTTTGTTTTGTCGTCACCACCGATAATTGGGCCAAAAACAATCAAAATAATAAATAAACAATGACACCACAAATCACCCAACCCATCATACATCGGTGGAAATTAGATTTATTCATTATCTGTTTTTATTGGGCCCCATTTTTCAGCAGCTTTCCACACACTTCATTCACAACTTTGAAAACCAATATTTTTTCCACAATTTTTCAATAAATCCCAAAAATGTTTCTCTTTTTTTGGCATAACTCATCAGAGACGAATTTTCTTCTATTAGGGCGTTATCTGAGAGAACCTCAATGATTAAATTTCAAGTTTTAAACTTCTAAATAATATATATATATTTTTTTATCTTTTTCCACCCTTATATTAATTATTATTTTTAATTTTATTTTGTATATGGTTTGATGTGCTTTATTTTTCATTCTTTGCTGCCGAATGCGATTATCACGACCCTTTTCTCGATGAATCATCATCATCATTTTTAGGCGAGGGATGGGAGGGAGGGAAAAGTGACTCATCCGACCACAATCATAAATGTTTTTTGAAGAATGATGTTCTTCCATTTCTTCCTTGCTACATTCATATTTCACAACATCTTCCAGTAAATGTCAATGTTTTAACAGGAAAATTTACTCGAGAACTTGAAGCATTGAATCAAAGCTCGAGTTTCACGGCTTTGCACCGAGACTTTGAACAACTAACAAATAATTGTATAATACCTAAAAATTTTTTTATTAAAGACCTATATGACATGGTAATGATACCATCGTAATTATACCGTATCAATACACAGTATTTTATTAATTTTAAAAATCCAAATCATTTGGCATTTCCATCTTTTGAATCACTGTTTTCCATTTCCCTATCCTATATCTTTTAACTTCTATTAATTAAAATTTATTATTTTAGCAAATTCCGAAAAACTTTCATTTTAAACTCTCTCAAATCGCACATTGACAACAATGGCCCATCTGAACACCGGCTACTTGAGCACCAACCGTGGCGTCATCAAAATCCTGCAGGCAAAAAATAATAATTTATAAATTTTTACGAAAATATTTGAATTTTTTGTAGATCATCTGCGGCTTCATCACCTGCTCTCTGTTGTGCGCGAACTGGTACGGCGGCAAGACATGCTTCTTCGAGGGTGATTACCTTTTTTCATATGATTATGCCGTTTTGATTAATTTAATCGGTGCTCTGCTTTTTGATCCAAAATACCCCGATACTGATCAATTATGATCAAAGAATGCCATTATCTTTTGTTGGTTAATGCCATCATTTCGGCTCTATTGGAAACGCAAAATTACCATGTTCAGGAAATTCTTGGTTTTTTGGCCTTAAATTGATTCAAACCTTCCTAATACAGTATTACAGCCTTTGTTCAATACGATATTACATGTCAATTTGATTTTGCACAACACAACACACATTAAAAAATTTTTTCAGGCCGTCTTGGCTATGCCAGTGGACTCAACTTCGTCATCGTGATCATCAACATTGTGCTGTTCTGTAAGAAATTTTAATTCCATTATTTATAAATATTTGGAATGACAATTAATGGCATTTAAACCAAATTACCGTAGTGAAAATTAAATTACCGGTATTTTTAACCTACCAGCCGGCTAACTCGCCCAGAAATATCTCGCTTACTATACCCTTTTTCAAATAGTTTTTATGGGAACCCCGCAGCTGAACTGACTATAATTTCGTAAAAATAATACCGTAATAGGACGGACTAAATCGGGACAATTCTTCTGTCATTACTGTAATTGTACTGAACATAGGCAATTAAGTAATAAAATGATTAACAGTCAAGTACCAAGGCAATTAAGTAATAAAATGATTAACAGTTTCAAGTACCAATTCAATACCATACTGTATTATTTTACAGTCCTCAATTTTCTGTCGATGGCCGCCTACCGAATGGAGCGCCTTTATTCGGTGATCGGCACTATTCTGTTCATCGTGGCTTTCATTTGCATGGTGTGGTAAGTAATTGAGGGCGTAATTAGTAAAAAACGATTTTGTGCCATTTTTTTTTTGATTGAAATTTATTTTTTAAAGGTATCTGATCGACTATGACATCAATCGTGGACAGTTGATCGCTGCTACGGTAAAAATAGAAATTGGGGAATTATTTTATTTATTTTCACTGCTTTTTTTGCGGTTTCAAATTTTTTCACGTTCTAAAAATTGTTGACCTCATCTCCACCACATCATAAGACTAAACCCAACTCGTACTAGGGGCCAATTTGTATTTCCCCGAAATTTTACTGTTTTTCGACAAAAAATCATTAATTTTTTCAAAGTTTTATCCAAATAGTAAATATTTTCAATAACCCTTAGATTATTTATTTCCTTGTCAAATATAAAAAAATTGGTCATTTAATTTTGAATGTGGCTAGAGAATTTTAAGGACCTTTGAATTATCTGATAAAGTTATGACGATTTTTTTGTCAAAAAACACTGCGAGTCGCGGGAACCGTTTTAATTTTTGTTAAAGATTAGCACCGGTAGCCAAACTACTTGAAGTTCTTTTTGGGGGCACAGCGAAATTTAAAAATTGCATTTTTTTGACCATTTAAAAAACAAAGTATTAATTAATTAATTGACCCCCCCCCCCCCTACTCAAAAGGTGTTCATCGGCATCCAAATGGTGCTGTTCATCTGGGACTATCAGATCCTGCATGGCCAGGCCTTCAACTGAATGAATGGACGGATGGACTTCTTTGGTGGGAATGAATGGAGATGAAAATGGCAAATGATGGAATTTTGAATTTTTTTTTGCGCTTTTGATTTTTGCTGTTAAATGATGGAAAAAAGCAAAAATTCCCTACCCATACCCCCCTCCACTCGAATGGAATTTGTACGCTTTTACGATTATTTTAGGCAAAATTTAGCCATATTTTAGCCATTGGCTTGGACATTAAAAATAATTTTGGTATTGAGTAATTCCTATGTTTATTCGTCGTAATTGTGCACAGATTCCATACTCTCTCCTTCTCAGCTTTTTCATGCTCTTGATGAATTTGTTTTTATACTGTCAGCTACCGTATGCCTTGGACCTTATCTAAAAAAGTGCAAATTTTGCGTTAATAGCCAAAATGTCGGGCGATTTTTGCTTTTCTCTAATCAAGCCACTTTCCGATAACTCTACTGATACGGTAGTTGTACGGTGAAATTTATATTGTCCGTCCCTTTCAACAATTTCTTTGTCTTCTCCTTTAATTTTAGAGCATTTTCGCACACATTACACAAATTCCTTTGGAATAAAATAATAAAAAAAATATGTGGGGACAAATCAATTAATGCTCTTACTCACCTCCCCCCTCTCCGCCGCCGCCGTTTTTGAATTGATTAGCACTTTTGCTGACAGCCGTTTTTGCATTGATTAGCATTGGAAGAAACCCAACTCGTACTGAAATTATGACCAAAAATCGTAAAATTTTTCGTCCATAACTCTATAAACTTGATCAAATTTTTTGAAACTTGGTAATTAGATAGAGAATTTTAAGGGCTATTGAATGATAACAAGAATGTTTAATTTGGTCGACTTTAATAAAGGTTATACGATTTTGTCCAAAAACAGTACGAGTTGGGTTTTTCCCATTAGCATTTTTGCTGGCGGCCGACCCCCGCCGTTCTGCTCGCCATGTCTTTCCAACACCTTTGGACTCGGACACGTGCAGGCAGGCCACCTGTGCCCCCGCCCGCCGACGGGGAAATGGACAAAAGAGAAAATTTAAAAAATCAGCGGCAGAGAGGGGGGGGGGGGAGGGCCTTGCAGAAAAATGAAAAAAAGGATGAATAGGAAAAGCAGAAAAGTGGGAAAACATTTTCGCTGAGCACGGAATAAATGGGAAAGTTGGTTTCTGACCCCGTTTCCAACGAAAAGCATATCCCGAGCTAGTGCGTAGGCAGGGGCGGGGGCTGAGGGGGCTAAAGCCCCCCTCCCCCGAAACCCAAAAAAAGTAAAAATTTCAAGTAAATTTTTTTGAAATTTTAAGCAATTTTCTTAACAAAATGCATTAAAATACTCAAAGAAATTTCCCGGCGGCGCCTATCGTCCACCCATAAAAATCAACTGAAAAAAGAAAAATACACCCTAAAAAGTCGAATTTTTTGACTTCCCCCCCCTCCCCCCGAAGCCAAGGGTCTGGCTACGCCCTTGTTAATGATTTTGATTATTTATAGTTTAATTTTACAAATTTTGAAATACAATTGATTATAATTTATTTATTAAAATAAAACTATAATTAATTTGCATTTCAAATTGTTCAGGACAAATTTTTTTTTAATATTTTACATTACAAATGCGCTCCCTTTCACCAATTTTTGTGCTGCTTTTTTGCCAAATTGCATTTTGCAACGGCGGTAATATTTTTCGTTTTTATTTAATTTTTTTAATTTTTTTGTTTTTCACTTTTAGCACTTACGTGCAAGCGCGGCGTTTTTACAGAGGAGGGCGACCTTGCGGTCAAAATGCTTGGCGCCGAAAAAGTAAAAGGTGGGCTTTAAATTTAGGGAAGCAAGCAAGGGCGGGGGATTGCTTTTGATGCTCGAGATTGACGATTCTCGACAGTCTCTGAATACATTTTCGGCTTTTTTCCACAAACTCCATTCCTAGTCTCAGAAATCTTCATAATTCAAAGATTTTTTAAGAAATATTTTTGCGTTTAATTTATAATTCATTGCATTATTTTATTTAACTAAAAACATTTATTGATTTAATAAATTAATTTTCTTATCAATTTTTAAATCAAAGAATCTTTTTTTTTTAAATTAACTAAAAAAAATTTATCACGAAAACTTAAACTTTTGGCTCAGAACTGATGAAGAGGCCGTGCGAACGCGGGGTTAAACAATGCCGGGCCCTTCTCTGCTCATCAGGTGGGCATCATTATTTGTGGCCGAATTATTTTGAGACCCAGAATTTCAAATGAGCTGAGCCGGGTCGGGTTGATATTCTCAAAAGTAACCTAATTAGACTCTCCAAAACCGGTTCAAACCGGATTTTTCCAAAAATCGTCAGGATTGCTTGCCAGGCCTGTTAAATACCGGGCCTGGCCTGGCCCTGCCCGGTCTTGAATTGGTATGAAAGGAGAGTGAATCCGAGAAACTTTGTCAGTGGGTACCGGCAAAAAAGCAGGTTTACCTCATTTCGTTTTTTGTCTTATATGCTGTAGAAACGAGAAGTCAGATAGTTTCATCCTACATATAATCAAAAACGAATTGGGTAAAAAAATTGCCAAAAACGAATCATCTTTTAAAGTGCTGCCTTTTTTTTTTTTTTTGCTTTTCACTCCACTTTTTTGCGCCACGCCTTTTCAAAAGAAATTTGGGGAACCGGAGGGGGGGGGGGGGGGTCCGGCGGTGGCATAGGCGCCGCCCGCCCGTAAAATTTTTTTAAAGGGTCCTTCCTTTTTCCTGTCTTTTTTAACTTGGGCTTTTGTTTCCACTTTTAGGCAAATAAGCCTTTTGTAAATTTCAGGTAAACACATTTACAACTCGTGGGATTGTTCGGACGGAAGCATGTCGGCAGAAGAAACCGCCAACTTTCATGGCCCTGATGAAGCCAATGCGTTCCGGCCCGAACTGGGGCTGAAGCCGGAGGACTGGCACTGTGAGGTGCAATTCTCGCCGTTGGTGGAAAGCCGAAATGAAGAGCTCTGAGAAGAAACAATGGCATGGATTGACACATTTTGGGATGTATTTTTAAGGATTTTTGGTTGTAATTATTAAAACGGAAAATTTTGCTAATTCTTGTTCAAAATTACATGAATTTAATGATTTTAATTGTTTTTTGATAAATTTCTTCGTCTTTCAATTATTGTTTATTTGTTGTGTTATCCTCTATTTTCTTTTGATATATTTGTGCCATTTTCATAAATTGATCTGCTATTACTAACGGAATATTTAATTTATAGAGCTCTGGGTTTTTATTAGAGGTGTGCCGTGACTGAAAAAACCCGTGAACCGTGAATCGTGACCGTGACCGTGAATTGACCCCGTGAACCGTGACCGTGACCGTGAATTGATCCCGTGAATCGTGACCGTGACCGTGATCCAAAAAACCCGTGAAATTCACGGTTTTCATGACCGTGACCGTGAATTTTAAGAAATTTTTTTTTGGCGGCGAATTTTTTTTAACTTTTTTTTGTGGTATAATTTTCCAAAAATTTTTTTTGGTAAAAGGAGGGGTCCATAGGCGCCGATAGACGCCATCGCAAAAATTTTTGAAAATTTGAGTCTTATTTGTGCACAGATTTAGTCCAAAAAATGACCAAATTTTGCGAATTTTAGCCAATTTTTTATGAAATAATAAATTTTGGGGGCCCGGAGGTGCCGAGAGGCGCCGCCGGGGAAATTTTTGAAAATTTGAGTCTTATTTGTGCACAGATTTACTCCAAAAAATGACCAAATTTTGCGAATTTGAGCCAATTTTTTATGAAATAATAAATTTTGGGGGCCCAGAGGTGCCGATAGGCGCCGCCGGGGGTAAAATTGAAAATTTGAGTGCAATTTTTTAATGTTAACAGATTTATCCCTAAAATTAGCAAATTTTACAATTTTAATTAGTCTAAGTCAAAAAACAATGAAAAATGCAAATTATAGGTGCGCTTGCATATTTCAAGTTTAAAAAAATCGGGTACTGAAGTGTCCATTGGCAAGCGCGCCCATAATTTGCATTTTTCGCATAATTGTGGACGTTTTAAATTGATTCCGACCTTTTATAAATGGTTTTGTGAGACATACTTACCCAATTTTTAAGAAAAATATGGGTTTTAGTGGAAACTTTTAGAAAATGTGATTAATAACTGGTTTTACCCAAAATAACTTTATTTCGAGCAAATTTAAAAAAAAAAACAATGAATTTTCTTATTTAAATGGGCTCATACTTGAAACTTTGCTTTTTATTTGCTTTTTGCACAATATAGGTAGTTCGGCTTTGTGCAAAAAGGTTTCAGAAATAGGGGAGGGGGCCGGCGGTGCCGATAGGCGCCGCCGGGGAAATTTTTGAAAATTTTGATCTGTTTCCTAACAAACTTTGCCCAAAAAAAGACCAAATTTCTCTATAAAAAAAAAAATTTATTTCATAAATATTCAATTTTATCCAGTGTAAATTTTTCACGGAATAACCGTGAATTGGTACCGTGAATCGTGACCGTGAGTGAAAAAACCCGTGAAATTCACGGTAACCGTGACCGTGACCGTGATTCACGGCACACCTCTAGTTTTTATGTTTTCATAAAATTTTATTAAATCAATAATATTATAAAGAAATCATTAAATATAATGGCTATTTAATTTTAAAAAATTGTCCAATTATTATTATTCTTCATTCGGTCAACGTTGACGCTTTGTGTCTGCGGCACCTCATTTTCTGGTTCAGAGTCCCTTGTGCGTGCCGTCGTTTGTCATTGGGGCAGTTTTTGTTTCCGTCGTAGGCTTTGAAGAACAATTGGGCTCAAGGTGCTGAAAGGAATCTTCTGATGTAAATTTTTTGGGGTGTTTCTAATAGTGGAAAGCTCAGATTTGGCAAAAGTTACGAGGATTACTCCTCATCATCCACCCCATTCCGCCACTCCTCCTTTGGGGAACAAAGCATAGGTGGAAGCAGGAGCGGGCCGGGGGGGGGGGGGAGGTCAATTTCTTAAGAGGCAATTTCGTAAAATTTTGGGCAAAAAAATGCGCCGGTAAAAATGGGAATATTTACGAATTTGAAAAAAAAAACAAAATTTTGCGTTAAAAACTCAAAAATTTTACGCATTTGAATTGCATTTCTTTAAAATTTTTATGAAAATATATTTTTCTAATTAAATAAATTTTTTTGCAAAATGAATTTTCGTTTTGCTTTTCATATGTATTTAAAAAATATATACATTGTTCTAATAAAATTATTCATAAAAATTAATGAAATCGGCTAGAAATCGCAAATTCTGTCATTTTTGGACAAAATTTTTTATCAAATAGATCACAAAAAATGTTGTG
Source organism: Heterodera schachtii (assembly GCA_023374025.1). Taxonomy (NCBI): domain Eukaryota; kingdom Metazoa; phylum Nematoda; class Chromadorea; order Rhabditida; family Heteroderidae; genus Heterodera; species Heterodera schachtii. The sequence continues at coordinate 323,076 of SIJG01000096.1, read as the reverse complement.
AAAAGCAAAAAAAAATTTGGCCTCTGAGGGGTGGGGTATTTCGTATTTCGTAGAGGCAAATTTCTGACCCCTTTTTCCAATGACAATTTATCTAAATTCTCGCCACCTGTACGCCATCGCCGTGCAGTTCCATGTGTCGCAACAGCTCGTCAATGTGTTGTTCGTACATTTGCTGTTGCGCCTCGAAAGTGCCGCGTCCCAAATGCTCCCGCATAATGATAAAAATGCCACGACTAAGACCTTACAGCCAAAAAATGCCACGACCGAGACCGCACGATCAAAAAAAATGCCACGAATAAGACTCGAATAAGCAGAAAATGCCACGACGATGACTCGCATAAATAAAAAATGCCACGACGACGACTCGCAGTGTTATGGATGAGTTGGATATGGATGAGTTGGGTTTGGATGAGTTGGGTATGGATGAGTTGGGGGTGACTCCCGTGTGCGTAAACAAAGGTTGAACAAAAATAATAATTTGAAAGAATTTGAATTTTCGACTTTTTGTTAGAATTTGAGTTTGGGGTTTTGAATTGGGCGAAATAGAAGGCGTATTCGTGATCAGCGCCTCAAAACACCCCTAGAAACGTATTATCAGAATTTTCAGAAAAAATTAAGAAAAAAAATTTTTGGGTCCAATGATCGACATGTTTGCCTAATTTTGCAGCTTTAGCCTTATCGGCAATTAAAAAAGCAAAAAATAAATTTCGAAAATTTGTTCATTTTCCAGTTGGCAAGCGCTGTTCAACTTACTTCCGCCTTCTCAGCTGGGCCTTGGAATCGCGCTGATCAGTCGCCACTTTGACAGCATCGTGGATGAACATTTCGAAAGGCGCACTTAGGCATTGGACAAAGAATTACTCATTCAATGGCACATTGCCGAAGATGGGATAAAGCAAATGGAAATTGTCAATTCATTTGATGGAAGCCCGGTGCCAATTCCTCAAATTCCGTTACCAAACAATGTCATCGCATTCCGATGGATTACGATCGCGTAAAAATGAATTGGATTTGAATTGTTGTCAACATCACATTTTGTGCCTTTCAGTTACATCGACCAAAATGTCCTCACATTTCTCGGCCGTTTTCACCGTCTTTTCCTCGTCTGTTCTCTCAATTTGGAGATTGTCACTGAAAACGTTCGCATTTTGGAATTTGCGTTGTTCACAATTTGGCCAATGCTGGGCAATTCGATTTATTTGCTGGATTTGAACAAAATCGCTCTTCGCAACATGCGTGGATTGGCCCCGTCCATTCTCTGCGATTGTCCAAAACTTCTCTACATAATTGTAGACCGTGTTATGCCATTCGTTTTTCCGGCCGATGACAATGCCAATGCGTCCGATGGCCAAGCAATTACCAAATGGCTGTTGACGCCTCGTCCGAACGGTTTGCCAAAACTGCTGAAATGCCACGTGACTTCTTTTGGCGATGAATGGTCTGATGCGATGGAAGAACTTCAAAATGTGAGTGTTCCTTTTAATTGGTTTTTCTGATTTTTGCATTTCAATGATTTTCTGTCCCATTTTAGGCATTTATGGATGCTTCTTCTCCTGTTTCTTTCCGTGTGTTTTTGCGATTCCCTCCAAGACAAATTGACTACACTTTGCCATTTGATCTGATCAACGGAGTGACCGAAGAAAAACTGACTCTTAAACAAAACGTTCCGCATCATTATGTGCTCACCCGCAGGCCCGTATCTAGGGGGGGGGGGGGATGGGGGGGCACGTGCCCCCCCCCCCCCCCCCGAAATGAAAAATCAAAAAATTTTCAAGCAAAAATGGGCAAATTTTCTGAAAATTTTGCACATTTTCTTATCATATTGCATTTAATTTTTCAAAAATTTTTCCCGGCGGCGCCTATCGGCACCGCCGGGCCCCAATTGAACCATTATTTTTTGAAAATTTGAGCCAAAAATGGAGAAAGTGTGATTTTTCGTCGGCGTAAACCGCTAATAATTCCTCTTTTTTTGGCTCCGCGTTGAAGATTTTGAAAATAACACTAGTTCAAAAAATTTTTTGGCTTGATGAGCAAAAAAAAAAAAGCTCTTCGGGTGCCCTCCCCGAAATTTTTTTCTGGATACGGGCCTGCTCACCCGTTGTCCAATTGGATGGGATATGCGAAATTGGACAAATCTGAGCGATGAGTTGCATGCTCGACAGAACCCAATTAACATTTTGATCAGAGATGGCGGATTCGACCAAGGGTGAACAATTAAAAATTTTTTTTTATTGTTTTATGAGTCCAATCGTCGACAATTGCTTAGATTTAGTACTTTCAATTAGGGTTAAGCCCCGAGCCCTCGGGCGGCAAAAAGTCGGGGGCCGGGGACCTCGGGGGGCGACATGTCGGGGGTCGGGTCGGGGGAAGCTCAATTGTCGGGGGTCGGGGACCCCGATCGGGTAGTGATCAACGAAATTTTAACGAAAACTCAATTTTTATTTTTAAATTCCCGTAAATCTTCCTTTTTTTCACTTTAATCATCTGATTTCGTTAGCGCCAGCAAGAGTGAGTCCAAGCTGGCCTTTAAACCAGGGTTACCCTTGAAAATTTCCCGAAATAAGAACATCGCTGGTCAAAAATAAGATTTTAGGGTCAAAAATAAGGACAAATCTTACAAATAATGACAAAGGATTTAAACCAGGGGCTTCCATTTGTTCTTATTTATATGAATTTCTAATTTTGGGGTAGCGACGAAAATTGTTCTGCTTTCTTAAATATATTTATAATTTTGAAATTTTATGGCATATGTCACTATTTCAAGAAATTTTAAGGTCTGCCGCAAAATTTTTTGATCTTTTGATCCCGAATTTACTGAAATTTGTCCTTATTTCTAACCTTTTCTTATTTTCAGGCTTCACCTAAACTTTTTAAATTTTTTCTGATTAATGTTTTATTTCGCTGGTTGAGAAAAAAAAACTTTAAAATGGCCATTTTTATGTAAAAAATGCTACAAAAACTCCCAATTTTCAATTTTTTTTTCCGGCGGCATCTTGTCGGTACCACCGGTCCGCAAAAGCTTATTTTTTCTTAAAAATTTGGCTCAAAATCGCGCAAAAATTGGTCATTTTTGGTGAAAATATGTGGGCAAAATGAACTCAAATTTTGAAAAAATATTGCAAAATGTTCTTATTTTTGACCCTAAAATCTTATTTTTCGGCCTTGGTGTTCATATTTTGAAAAATTACCGATCGGCACCATGGTTTTGGGGGGCCGGCGATGCCGATAGGCGCCACCGGAAAGTTTTTCGTAATTTTTAATGAATTTTATTAAGTAAATTTATCCAAAATCTCAAAAATTTTCAATATTTCCCGCCTTCGTGGATAAATTAACTTTTAAATTTTTAAAACGCTCGGAGTCCCCAATCCCCCGAAATAGTGTCGGGGGGTCGGGGGGCAAAAAGTCGGGGACCTCGGGGGATGACATGTCGGGGGTCGGGTCGGGGGACCGGCCCAAAAAACGTCTCGGGTCGGGTCGGGGGTCGGGGGGCTCGGGGTCGGGGCTTAACCCTACTTTCAATTGATACCAAAACTGTATGGTTTATTTTAAAATGGACAGAAGGACTATGGTACCAAAAACTAAGGCAGTTGATTGGACTCATAAACTAAATGCACTAATAAAATGCCAATAGTTATAATTTGCAATAGAATTTCTTTTTTCAGTCTTCTCAACAACGCTTCTCCCGGGCCGGGTGGTCAGCAACAACAGTAGCAGAAAATGACGAAATAATTTGATTGGTTGATGCGATTATGTGACAGAAATGATGAAATAATTTGATTGGTTGGTGCGATTATGTTACCGAAAAGACGTTGGCACTATGCCATTTCAATATTATTGTATTGAGTATGATTGTTCGTATGTATTTGACCATTGCATTGTATTTTATGTGTATACGAATTCATTGTGAGTAATCGTTGATAAAACGGCTAATGGTAAAAGGGAAAAAGCTCTGAGCATACTCGCGGAGAATACAATAAATGCCATGGCACAACAATTCATGCTGACCGTAGGCTGTCATTCTTTTTGGAAAAAATGTCCACTGTAAAGAGTAAAGTCGACGTTATTCACCAAATTGTCCCAATTTTCGTCCTCCCATTGAACCGCCGTCTCCCCAATTTGGCATCGCTTAATTACCCATCATTTGTTCCAGGCAACGCAATCGCTTCGGTTGGCATCTTTTCTCGGAGTGTGCAAGCAACCATTTGGACAACGCTTGGCCAGCAGCACAAGTTCCATTGGCCCATCGAAATCACCAATCCCATCTGCAACAGACGACCAGATGAGAGAGATTAAACGCAGGTTGAGATCGGAGAGATTTGTCGGCGAAATGAGACGAAGCAAATTGCCAAAATAAGCACCATCATTAAAGCCCAACCGGCGAATTTTTAGTGCAAAAATTAGCAAAATTTCATGAGCAAAAACATCCCAAATCGGCTGGTCCATTTCTCTTTTTCTTTACTCTTTCTCTCTTCCCCTCTTTTTATCTTTGCTAATATGCCCGTCTTTTCTCGGAGTGGACAACATTTGGCCGCCAGAGTTGCTTTTGGCCTATCATCAGCAATTCCATCGAGGAAAATGTCAAAGGAATTGATTGAATCAAATTGATTGAGATCAGCGAGAATTATGGGCGATGTGAGTTGAAAATAAATGTACAAAAGAAGGCCACGGGTAAAAGTCGAAGCCGTCGAATCATTGGAAGCCAAATTTTACGGGCAAAAATATCCAAAGTTTACTCTTGAGGTGCGCAATTGGCAAAAAAAAAATTTAACGAAATCTGCGAAACCAGGAAAGGGTTAAATTAACAAAATGCATAAAAATATCTAAAAGGCTTTTAATCACATTTTAGTATTTTGCAATCTCTTTTTTTGAAAAAAAAAAGTGCTAAAAATCCAAAATATGTACCAAATATGGATAAAGTCGCGAAATATGTACCCAATTTTTGTTCGCAAACACAAAAAATAAAGTATTTTTCCTACTATTTACTATTTAGGGAATTCAGTAGATTTAAGTTGAATAGAAAAAAATTTGGTACAGATGCAAGTATCCGCAGATGGAAGAATCAATTTGGAGAAGAAAATGATATGTTATAATTGGAATTGGATGATTTTCACAAACTTTTTTTGACAAAATCGTTTTATTTTATTTGTTGATCCTTATAAAGAGTGAAAAATGAATATTATAAACAAAAAGGAAGAAAATATTCGAAAAAAGAATGGGACAAAAATTATGACGAAATTTTACATTTTTGGCCCTTTCACCTTTCAATTTTGGGGTGAAAAATTAAATCTGTATGAATGTCATTTCTGTGGTAAAAGGCAAATAAAAACAAAATTTAGCCGAAAAATTTATATTTTTAGGCATTCCTAAATGAAACATTTATGAAATATTACTGAGTTTTTTTATCAATTTGTTGATAAATCTAATTGTATTTTGAGTTTTTGAGACATTTATTAACAAAATATAATAACAAATAAGAATACACCCTTAGAGTTGAGCTTCCGAATTAGTCCACCTCGACTCTAACCTAGCAATTTTCCTTATTTAAGCATTTCGCCAACATTCCGGGAATTTTTCGTCTGAATTTTGACCCCATTTTTATTTTTTCTGTCCATATACCTAATTCAGGTTCCTAATTTTTTCCAGGTCCTATTTAACTCTCTTAGAAGTAAGAAATGAAAAAAAGTTTAAAAAAGCTGAATTTTTTATTACAATTGGAATTATGCTTAATGGTGTAATTTTTTATTTACTTATTCTAAATAAATGATTAATTTGATAATATGATCAATAATTAGAGGGAAATGCTCATTCTTTGTGAATAATAAAATAATAAGCCTGTCAATAATTTGATTAAACAATTTGAAAGAATAATTCAATTATTATTTTATATTTCTGTTAGATTTCATTTAATTTCTAATTTTTTGAAGAAAAATTGTCAAAAATGAAATTGTGCCAATTTCCCATTTAATTGCATTTTTATTTATTCAAATTGAAATTGGAGCAGAAAACATTTGACGAAAAATTTGGTGAAAAATGGGAAGAAAAAGAAAACGATCAGAAAAAAAGAGAAATTATTGGAGAATTCAACAAAATTAAAGAGAAAATCAAACAAAAAGGGAGAAAATATTCGACAAAAGAATGGAAGAAAAATTATGCCGAAATTAGTAGAGACCGGACAAGAGGGTCGGTCGGTCGGTTTTGGTTAAAAACCGAAAAAAAACCGAAACCGAAAAAAACCGACCGGTCCGATCTCTAGAAATTAGCAAGAAAATTTAATCATAAAAATGTTAAAAAATTTTGCGTCATATAAAAAAGAACTGAAATCAGAGTTGTGGGTGTGATCTGCTGCTGGTTGGCGCCGTTTCCCGTCTTGGTGTGTACGTACGGGACGGGACCGAATCTGACCAAGTCCGTGACCAAGAACCTGAACATGTACAACGGGGAAGTGCTTAACTGCTGGCGGTTGGGTTGCATTTGGTTGGGGCCACCGCAAGCAAATGCCTGGAATGGCCACGTTGGCCTTTGTGCCAACAACGAGCGGTTGCATTCGGTTGGAGTCGACCAAAGCGGATCACTTTTTTAAATTTTTTACACTTTTTGAATTAGCTATGTAATTATGGGTAATAGTGTACATGGTAGCCGCCCTCCCGCGTTTTTAATTTTTCAAATACTTATGTGGTTCTAAGCCTATTTAGGTCTTTTTATGGCATTTTGTGCCTATTTCACCTTTTCCGAGGAAATTTTTCCAAAAAATACTCATTAAAAAATTTATTTACATATTTGGTACATATTTTGGGTTTTTTGTACATGTTTCCTACATATTTCCGGATTTTTTACATATTTATTTCGATATTTTGACCACTTTTGTACATATTTTTGTCATCCCTACTAATTATGTTCTACATTTCAAAAAAATGCCAAAAATTGTGTAAAATTCAGAATTAACTTTAAAAACACCAAAACAATGGCTAAGGAGCATTTTAGACAATCAAAAAATGTTGGTTTCCAAAGAAATTTTAAATTTTTACTATATGCTAAAATAGGCAATATATTTATACATAAATGGTGGGCCCTCTTTTTAGAAGAAAAATTTTTTTCCTTCTAAAAAGTCGTGTTTATTGGGGATTTTCAGGGTTGGGCAATCTGAATCCAGATTCAGACCGGGACTTAGGAAATCGACCGGGACGGGATCCTGGGATCGGGACTCCCGTTTTACCGGGACACCCGGTCTCGGTGGTTGGTCCAAAAAACCGGGACCTGGGAGTCCCGGCAAAATCCCGGCGGGGCCCCGGTTCCGTTCGGGCTCTAATAGAATTTATGAATATGGGATAAGGAGAAGGGGTTCCCAGTTTGGTCTTTGATTTATTACACATTTAAATCCACACCTTGATTATTTTTCATTCCGAAAATGTCCGGGTTAATCAAAATTTCCAAAAAATTCCTTCTTTATATTGTTTCACTAATTTATAAACTAATTATTTATTGCGCCATTTTCAGGCTAAATTTTTCAGCAAATTTATGCATTTTAAAAAACAATAAGTTTAAATAGAGAAATTATATGAATAAAATTGTCAACAGCTTAAACAAATAAAAATCAAAAAATTCCCATTTCATTTCTAAGATTAAAATTTTTGTTCTTCAAATTGTTTTTTCCATCTTCGAATGTTCTGCCCACTAATTTCCAACAATTTTGCAATTTTTTCATCACTTATTTTTGGATTTTCTCTTTTTATTTGCCAATACATTTTTATTTTGTCCATTTTTTCATTTACAGTTATTACTTTTCGATTCATTCCAAATTGTTTCTTCCATTTTTCAATTACGATATGGCCAACTCCAATTTTCTTATTAATTTCCGCATAAATTTGGTGCCATTCTTTTGTCGAATATTTTCTACCTTTTTGTTTATATTCATTTTTTAATCCAATAAATTGTTGAACAATTTCAATTTTTTGTTCATCCGTTTTTGATTTGTTGTGCCTTTTATATATGCCCAATTCTTTGATCCATTTATAAATATAATTGCTATTTGTATCCAATTTTTTAGCAATTTTCGAATTAATTTTATACCATTCTTTTGCTGAATATTTTCTCCCTTTTTGCTTGATTTTCTCTTTAATTTTATTGAATTTCTCAACGATTTCTCTCTTTTTCTGTTCATTTCCTTTTTCTTCTTCTTTTTCTTCCCATTTTTCTCCAAATATTTCTGCCAATGTTTTTTGTTCCAATTTTTTCTTTTCTGCTCCAATTTCAATTTGCACAATTAAAAATGCAATTAAAATGGATAAAAATAGGCACAAATTCATTTTGGACAATTTTCTTTTCAGTTAAATTCTTTACACTGTGTAACATTAGAATAAGGACACCCTATTTTTTGTTAGTTTGGCCACTTCCCATGAACCAATCGAGCTGAAATTTTAATTGTACGTAGCAATTCTGAAAATATTAAGATTCTGAAAGTGAGAAAGAAAAATGATGCCGGAAAAAAATTTTACGATTTTTTTTCCAAAATTGGGGTGTAACATTAGAATAAGGACACTTTTTCAGAAGGCTGTAACTTTTTGAGTTGAGCATTAAAAAATCTGAAAAAATTCATTTAAGCTTAGTTTTTTGTACTGATCAAAAACGTCATTTGCAACAAATTGATCAGATCACTCCTTTATGGTGATCTAAAAATCATAAAATGGCTTGAAACTGGGGAAATTTTAGAAAAAAAATCTTAGGGGGCTGGAAAATTTTTTTCGTGAAAAACCATTCAGGCATTCTAAAAGAGAATAAAATTCTCTACAAAATGGCCTCTGGATAAGGGCTCTATGCCGCGTCTCCGCTGAGGCGCGTTTGGTTAAATATCGACTACCCAAAAAAAGACCAATTTTAGGCCATTTTTCCTTACTTTTTGCGACATTCGTATTTAACCAAACGCTCCTCCGCAGAGACGCATCGCAGAGCCACCAACCAAAGACCATTTTGTAGAGAATTTTGTGCTCTTTCTGTTCGTCATATTCATCTTCTACGGAAAATTTTTCCCAACCCCCTAGAAATTTTTTTTTGAATTTACTCAGATTTTAGCATTTTTTCACCCGCAAAAATTTCGTGTTTAATGACTTTTTTCTGGCATAAAGTGAATAGAAAACGCTGATAGGATGTCTGTAAGTTATCTTAGTGTTGATTGCTGACAATTTGATTCGGTTTTATAAGTTTTAGAGGCAATTTAAGGCTCATAGCCCTTAATTTCTCCGGAAAACATAGAAAATTCAACATAACTCTCCCTAAAAGACATATTTCTGTCCGCAAAATAAACAGAAATGTCAATAAAGATTTGTTATTTCTTTTTGTGCTTGTTTTATCAGTTTCTTTTTGGTAGTTATTGAGATTTTTCTCAGTTTTCTAAAGTGTCCTTATTCTAATGTTACACCCCAATTTTGGAAAAAAATTCGTAAAATTTTTTTCCGGCATCATTTTTCTTTCTCACTTTCAGAATCTTAATATTTTCAGAATTGCTACGTACAATTAAAATTTCAGCTCGATTGGTTCATGGGAAGTGGCCAAACTAACAAAAAATAGGGTGTCCTTATTCTAATGTTACACAGTGTATGATAGAAAATGAATTTTTTGCTCTAAGAAATTCTCAAAGTTTAAATGAATTATTGACAGAATTTTAATAAAATATTGTAAATTTCTCTCTATTGATTCATCGCAATTAATAATATGTAAATAAAAAATATTTTTAATTAAATCACAATCAATATTTTACTAATAAAAAAATTATTTTTTCCATTTCTTACAAAATGTTGGGTATCCGTTGATATATACGGGAATCCTAATAATCTCATAAAATTGCTTATTTTGGATGCGACACTCAAATTCGACAAATTATGCACATTTTAAAATAAAATGTTTTTTTGGATGTTCTGATCACATGCAAGAGTTATCTAATTGTAAAAGATTTTTTTCAACATCAAAATATATTCTAATGAATTATTACAGGTTTTCCTATGCTCTCAAATTTGAATTTTTAATGACCACAAAATATTTGTTTATATATGACCACCCGAAAATGAAGAGTGGCACATAAAGTTGAAAAAAAAAACTGTGCCATAACAAATTTCGACTAATGTTTGGCATCATTCGAAAGCTCACAAAGAATTCTACAAAAATGTTATGACACTTGTGCTCTTAATTGCATTAAATAGGTAATTATCAAAAGAAAATATCACTGCAAAGCAAGTGGTTCAAAATTTATGTCCATGACTCTAGTTAAAGCAATTTGATTTCAAAAAATAATATTGTAATTCAAAAAATCTTCCTAAGTAAATCTTTAAAGAATTAAATTTTTATTATTAATGAATAGGGATTGTTTTATGAATTAAATCACAACAAAAAAAATAATTATTATTAAAAAAAAACTTAGAATGGGTCGAAATGGATGTTAGATTATTCTTCGATCCTAAAACCAATAACTTTATTTGTAAAAAAATTTCGAAATTTTCTTTTTCAAAAAAATAGAGTACCATATACTTTTCCCGCCAGCCCCTAAAAATCTTTATTCTCTTCAAAAAGTGGTTCAAAATCGGAAAACTTTGTCATTTTTTGAACAAAAATGTAAACAAAGGGTTCGATTTTATTACCCCAATTCGTTTTATTACCCCGATTCGTTTTTTGAGGTAGAAATTCAAAAATTCGAGGTTGAATCGATGAAATTTTAAATATTTTAGATAAATTTAAGCTTAGTTATGTGTTTCAAGTTGGCTTACAGTTTACCCACCCCTTTAACTGTGTTTTAGCCAATTTTCAAATTTCGAAAAAAAATTTTCTAACTTTAAAAAAAAAATTTTTTAAATTTTGTTTTCGGTAAAAACGGATGTCATATTCGTGATCAGCGACCCTTAAAACCCCCGGGAACATGTTTTAAAGTACATAATTAAAAAAAAGAAAATTTTGTCAAAAAAACTAAGTTCAGAAGAAAGTAATTTCGAATTTTCAAATTTCTTAATTTGGATCTTAAACTATTAAAAATCATTTGAAATGACATAAAAAGTATTCCTGAATTGAAATATGTCAAAAAATCTTTGAAATTTCACCGATTTTCGCGTTTCGGCCCAAAAAACGAATCGGGGTAATAAAAACGAATCGGGGTAAAAACGAATTGGCCAAAAACGAATCGTCCGTCGTCCTTCATTTCAACTCGAAAATTGTATAACTTTACCCACCCATATAAAAGGTTCCATCCTTGATCTTCTTCTAATAAATAATAAACAATTACAACCACAAATTCAAATCAAGGAAGGTTTGCATTTTTCACTCCGAATTAGACCTCCTGACATCCCCAAAATTCTAATAAGGGATTTCTCTAAAATAAATCTTATGGTGAACTTTACAATAGCAAACGGTTTTAATTTTTTAAACTCTGTTTTCGACTTAAACGTCAAATTTCAAACCTTTTCAAATTCCTTCTTCATTTATGTGAAATTTACTTACCCACCGGACAAATTCTTAAAAATTTTCGCAAAATTAAATATCCGAATTATATTTAAAAAAATCTTCAAACAAAAAGCACTCCTTTTCACTCAAATGAAATCAAACCCTCAACTTAAAAAAGATTATTATTCTCTTTGTAAGAAGGCAAAATTTTTAATCAGAAAATTCCACAAACTTAATACAAGGAAACTTGTATCCTGCGCCCCTAACTTTTTAAATATGTTCGAAATAATTATAAAATTCAACACATAATCCCCCCCCCCCCTTAAATTACGACGGTAACCTTGAAACTCAGTGCAGGAAAAATGTAAAATTTTTGCCAAAATTTTTCAAAAAAATTTCCAAAATTTCTAACTAACAAAATTCCAGACTGTCACTACATTTCAGAATATTCAAATTTTATTTCCGATATTGACTTCAATATTTGCCAAATCACTTATCTATTAAAAAACTTGCCCTCGAGAAATAGTCGTCACCCGACGGAATCAGTTATAAAATTTTAAAAGCCAGCCATGAATCGATCTCACCTATCATACTGAACTTTTTAGAATTTCTCTTGATTCGGGTATAGTCCCTGAAATTTGGAAAAAATCAATCATCATACCACTTTTCAAAAAGCGAGAAAGTTCCAACCACGAAAATTACCGACCAATTTCTCTTACATGTCCACTATCAAAAATTATGAAAAAATTATCGCAAAGGAGATTTTATCTTTCTTAAACAAAAATAAATTAAAATTCTCGACAATTCGGATTTCTTCAAAAAAGATCTACGATTACCCAATTATTCTCTTCATTTTATCAATGATATGATGCAATCTTAAAAATAAAATACCGACATTATCTTTTTTTGATTTTAAAAAAGCTTTCGATCGTCCCTTTAATTTTTCTCATTTATAAACTTTACAAAATTGGGATAAGAGGAAAAATCCTTAAATGGATTAAAAATTTTCTAAATGATTACCAGTACATGTTCTCTTCAAAAAGCTATCTCTTAAATTTTACTTTCGGTCTTTCCAGTTATTAAAAGTTATTCATAGTTCTAACCCTAAAATTTGGGGACTTGCTTTCAAGTCCTATGTAAGACCCCTCCTTGAATATGCTCCCGAAATTTGGTCCCCCAAAACTAAACTTTTAATTAATAAAATAGAAAGAGTCCAGAAATTTTTATGCGCATGGCACTTCGCAAATGTAAAATTCATCATTCCCCTTATCTTTCACGGCTTAAAAAATTAAATCTTGAATCTCCCGAAAAACGCCGCAAAATTTTTGATATTGTCTTTATCTATAAACTTATTAACAACTACTTTCACCTAAACCATAAAGATTTTTTATCATTTTCCAATAGACCTATCAGAAATCGTCACAATTTACAAATCCGCAAAGTTAATAAAACTTCAAAAACTGAAAATTTTATTTTAAATAGGTCTATAAATCTCTGGAATATCCTTCCGAGTGATATTATAAATTCAAAAAATCCAAAAACTGTTCGTTCATCCTTATCAAAATTCCTTGATCTACACCCTGATTTAATAAATTCTCTTTCTTAATTTTTTGTATGGTTAATTCCAGTAAAATTTCCAAAGCAGAAAGTGTCAATTATGGCGGGATCATTTTTCGAGGAAGCTCGTTTTCCACTTCGAAAGGGAATGTTCTTGATGTATTGCTGGGCACTTAGTAATTATAAAATTTTCATATATAGGTCGGAACAAATCTAAGTTTGCCGTTGCATACGAAAACAACAAATGATCAGATTGTCTGCACACACTGATCGATTGGTCAAACTTTTACTAAGGGATTTGCAACCGTTGGTTGCTTGACAACCCCATTCGGTTGTTCTTTTTTTAAAATTAGATCATTTTTAGTTTAGGTTGGGAGGAGTTGGACATGTTGTCCAAATTGACGAGGCGTTTATTGCGCGTCGAAAGTACTATCGGGGGCACAGAGGCGCGAGATTTGGTTGTTTGGAATGTATGACGTGCACACCAATATTGGAGTTGTCCGCATCGTGCCAGACAGATCTCGCGCCACACTCTTGCCGATAATCGAAGAATTTGTGGTGCCGGGGTCAAGCATACATTCCGGTCAATGGGCAGCATACATGGGTGGCGCAATTCCAGCCATCCCTGCCATCCCACCTTATGTCCACCATTCTGTTAATCATACAATCCACTTCGTGGATCCTATTACCGGAGCCCATACGAACCATGTGGAATGTTTTGGAAAAATCTCAAAATGAAGTTCAAGGTGATGTCCGGGACTTACCGCGAATTGTTGCCAAGTTATTGCGATGAGCACATGTGGAGGCAGTTTAACGGAAAGAAAACCATAGAGGCATTTGACAATATGATTTATCACATTGCCTTTTATTACCCCGTAAATAATTGATCGATTTCCTTTACTCATATTGTAGTTACAGTACCAATCAATGCATCAGCAATATTTGCAAAAATTGAAAATTTGAATTTTTTTCAAATGTACAAATCCGGGTCAGGGGTTCGAAACTAGTTCAAAAGAAGGTCAAATTCGTGCTCAAACCCCTAAAAATGTGTTTTTTGGATTTTTATTTATTTTTTTGTGGGACCCGTAATCTTCACAATTGCCGTCCCTATGTTATATTATATGTGAACTTGTTTTGTTATTGCATATTTCTCTGCGATTTAATTTGTTGAGTGTAAAATGATCTCTTATATTATGGGAAATTTGAACAGATTTTTTGAGGTTAATTCGAATATATTTAAAAGTTGATTTTTTGGAATCAATTTTTGGTGGTTTTAGCACCGCTCTAAACAAAATGGCTCTCTTTCTCATTTTAGGCATCAAATCAATTGATAATCTTCAGTTTATTGGCCATAATCAAAAAAGCAAACAAATAAATAAACATATATTTGTATATTCGAACGAAAGAACCTTTAATAAACATTTCTGAGAGGAAATTTCCGCGCAATCCGACGATATTTCGATGCTTTGATCCGCTTCTTTTTCTTCGTCCGCAAGAAGCCATAAGGCCGAAAATTAAACACAATTTTAAATGAATGAATTGAATTATCTTTTACAAGTTACCCAATCGAACTTTTGCCACCCCACAAACTGAATTGGAGTGTTCAAATTGGCGTCGCAATTTTCGTCGTTTTCCAATTGAACCGGCGCCGCCTTTTCACTAATTTCTCCAACAGCTTCTTCAACAAGAAATAATGTCAGCTTTTCTTGGGTCCGTTCGTTCACCGATTCAAATGGCTCAATTAGCGATGTTTCAGAATGCAAAGAAATTCGAATTTTGTAGCTGACCGAAGCGGTGGCACCAAGAAATGTCTAAACAAAAAGGAAGCGCAAATCAAAAACATCCACCCAATCAATCAATTAGTTGTTTAATGAATAGGATGGCCATCTTTTTTAAATACCTAGTTGGGACCCATCGATTCGGGGAACAGATCATCAGATTGAATTGAATTCAATTGATCAAGATCAGTGAGAATTGTGGGCGAAATGTGGCGACGAAAATGTCCAAATTTTCGCCATTGGTAAAGCTCAAATGTTTGCTTATTGGAACGGAGAAATGCGAGCACGGAATTGTCAAGGTACCTGATGAAATATAAAAAATGCATTAATACACACAGAAAATTTATGTTATTATTACTAGGGCTGTGACTTTAGTGACCAAAAATCTCGAAATAGTTAACTAAAATAGTGAGCAAAAATGCCAAAATAGTGACAAAAAGTCCAAAATAATGACGAATAGTGACATAATTTTCAGCCAAAAAATGAGCAAAAAAGAATTTTATTCACTGATTGCAGTTACAAATGAGGTACATTCCTTTCTTACATTTTTTAGCAAAGACTTGTTATAGTCCAATTAAGTCCTTAAGATCGCAAAAAATTATTTTCTAATTATCCGACATGAAGCGACGAACCAACGCAACAAACATCACTCCGCCTCGCGCCAAACGTTCAATGGCACCTGCACAGGACCTGAACCCAAACACTGTTGCACTCGCAGAACAAGAACGACACCGCACACTGGTTCTCCTTGGCCTCCCGGAAAGCGCTGCTGCTCTTCCATCGGAACGTGTACAGGAGGACAGGAAAGTCGCCACCAAAATTCTGGACCATCTTGATGTTGAGGCTGAGCCAACCGCCGTTTTTCGCCTCGGCCGCTACGACCCTCAGCGCACAATACCGCGCCCGTTCAAAGTGGTCATGCCTACACCGACACAGCAACACATGGCACTCGGAGGCTGGAAGCGTGAGCGTGCTCGACTCCGATCTCAACAAAACCTGGCGCGCCTGTTCGTCCGCCCAGCACTGACCAAGGAACAACTCAAGGAGGAATACGAAGCGCGTGTCCGAAAACGCCAACAAAACCAAGCTCCGATAGCACCGGCAACTCAGCTCTCACAGACAAATGCCCCGACTCCCGTTGTCGAAGAAGGACCAAACCAGAAGACCAGCGAAGACATTTCCAAATCACCGGAGGTTTTTAACAAAACTATCCTCGTCTGTTATGAAGCACTAAGTTCATTGCCACCAACTGACAAAATTGTTCAACAAATTCAATCTCTCGAAAAACAATACCCTCATATTTTCAATAAATAGTTGTACCAGACCTCCAACAATTTCTTCAAATAAAATTAAAAACTAGCTACTTCAAACTTTCTTAAAAAATTTTTCCTCAAAAAAAATTTTTTCTCCAACCCCTATTAAAAAAACAAATTTCCTTTGTTGGAGGTCTGACTTTTTCCTTCTACTTTGCTTCTCCAATCAAAATTTCAATTCTCTTTTATCACTACTTCCCATTTCACCCCATTTCATCTCATTTCCACCAAAAGCGTAAGTGACACATGCCCTTCTTTTGGTTATTTTTATTTTTGAATAAAATAAATAAATATTGAAATTTTTAAACCAAAAATTTTGTCAAGAAAAAAATTTGGGGAAAAAAATTTTATCAACATTTTCCAATTCTAACTGGTATTTTTTAAAAGTTTTTAGGTCGATTCTTAGGGGTGTATTTTTTAGTTTTTATTGCATTTTTGTTAAGGAATTTTCCAAAAAATGTCGAAATAGTGAAAAAATAGTGACAAAACGCCAAAATAGTGATTTTTAACTATTTTAGTGACGAAGTCGCCAAAATAGTGATTTCTAGTAGAGCCCGGAAATTTCAAATTTGCGGATCCCGCTGCGGGATTTGTACTGAAAAATTTTGCGGGACGGGATCCCGCATGTATAAATCCCGCAAAATCCCGCAATCCCGCAAATCCCGCATTTAAAATTTGCGGGATCCCGCGCGGGATTGCGGGATTTTGGAAATTTCGAAAAATTTTCAATTAAATTTCAAAAAATTTTCCAAAAAACAAAAAATACCTGTCATTTTGAAAAAGAAAATTTTTAGGAGCTGGCGCGATGCATTAAAAGGGGCGACTAAGATTTTTCGAATGGATCCGACGGTAAAAGAGATCGGGAATGAAATCTGTTAATGGTCCATAAATTTGACCTTTTTTTCTTTTCAAAACCGTTTTTTTCGGCGCAATTTTTTCAAAAAACTAGAACAAAAGGGTTCGGCGGTGCCGATAGGCGCCGCCGGAAATTTTTTTTTGAAAATTTTGTCAATTTCTTAACTGATTTTGTCCAAAAAATGACCAATATCGCACTTTTGGAGTCATTTCTACGTGATTAATAAGTAAAAGCCGATCCGGCGGTGTCGACAGGCGCCGCCGGGAAATTTTTTGCAAAACCTAGATGAAAATTGAGAGAAAAATTGCTTTAATTTGATTGAATTTGTTAAAAATTTATTCAAAAATATTTGGCATTTTGTCCTTATAAATTTTCAAAAAAATCAATAAAATCCCGCAGAATCCCGCACAAAAAATCAAATTTGCGGATCCCGCTGCGGGATTTGAACTCAAAATTTTGCGGGACGGGATCCCGCATGTATAATCCCGCAAAATCCCGCACTCCCGCAAATCCCGCATTTCCCAAAAAATGCGGGATTGCGGATTGGGATCCCGCAAAATCCCGCGCGGGATCCCGTCCCGCGCCGGGCTCTAATTTCTAGTGAACGATAATGACATCAGAATCGAAAATTTTTAATGCAGAAATGCGTTTTTTAAGCTCCTTTCTTCAAAACAATGGAGCAAAAAATTTAGTTAAAACCTAAAATTCACAGCCCTAATTATTACATAATCCAAAGATCCTTAAAGCGAATTTTATTGGGCAGCGGATGGTCCGGCAGCGGAAAATCCACAAATGTGCCATCGACCCGACGTTCAGTCAGTCTCGGTTCTGGTCCAATGCCGTCGCGAATTGCGATATCTCCAAATTGTCAATTTCGTAGTTTTTGCATCGAAATTTTTGTCCACCAAAGCATCAAAACGGTCGGAAAGCAAAGCCATTTTGAGTCTGAGTTGGGGACGGTCAAAAGATGGTCCATCCACACGTCGCTACAAATTCAAAATTGGACAATTCAAAAATGACTGAATTCTAAAGTATTTCAATGGAAAATGATCAAAAATTGATCATTTTTGTGGTGATCAATTTTTCAACCGAGTATAACTCTTTATGTACAATAGACCCACCATTCAAAGGGCAATTCGGAAGAAAATTTTGTTCTCTTTCTGATAGGCCTAGTCAAAATTTCCAGAAAAATTTTCCCAACTCCCTAGGAATTTTTTTTTCAAAAATTTCCCGATTTTCAGTGTATTTTGTGGGGTCCCGATCACTATGAAGGAGTGATCTGATCAAGTTGGTGTAAAAGACTTTTTTGTTTAGTATCAAAAGATAAGCCTGCATGAATTATTCTAGATTTTTATGAGCATTTTGAAATAGTTTTTTAAGTTTGGTAAAAGACTTTTTTCCGTCCCAAAAGTGATCAGTTCCTGTTCCCGTCCCAATATTTCAGAATTTCGAGCGTTTGGTAAAAGATTTTTTTTCACCAGTGTAATCTTCTGTATCAAAAAACCTTCTTAAGGCCTTTATTAACCATTAAGAATTTAAAAAAAATTTGTTTTTTATGTGTGAATTTTTTGCATCAATTTTTCTCATTTTTTTCAATTGTTGAATATTCAAAAACTTGAAATTTAAAAGCCCTTCCAATATAAAAAACGAAAATTAAATTCGTAAATTCAAAGGGTAGGGGTGGGACACGATCGCAATTTTTAGCATGCAAAATTTCAAAAAATTCTGTCATTACAAAAAGTTATGCCAAAAAAGCTCAAAAATTTTCTAACCCATTTTACCAACAATGAATTAATTAATTACATACACATAAAATACAAAGGAAATGGACGATTTGCGGGGTGCAAGCAAAGTCAAATAAAACAAACAAAACAATACATACCTAATTAGGTAATAACATAATGTAACATCAAATCATTTCGGTCACATAATCGCACCATTTTCTAACCAAATGCTTGCACATCTCCACTCAAATCATGATTTTTAAGAAAAAAAATCACACCATTTCCCTTAAATTCTTCCCTTTTACCAATTACATACAAAAATTAAAAAACAACCGAAAAATATTTGAAATTAAAAATTTCGCATATTAAATTATTGCAATAAACAATTTTAGAAAATTTATTCAATGGGGTAATAAAAATAAAAATTTCGTTAAAAGGTTTACATTACAAAGAAATAATCTTTGTTAAATCAACCTTATCAGCTTTTTTAAAATTCTTTTCCCTTTTATAAATGACATACAAAAATTAAAATACAACTGAAAAAACACTTTAAATTATTTTTGTAAATTATTTTTACATTGATTTTCTTTATACCAAATTTTATTTGTGTTTATTGCCAAATTTGGCTTTGTATTTGCTTAATGAACTTTTTGGAATGTTTAAAATTTCGGCAATTTAGTATTCTTTGACTTTTTGATTTTGTTTTTTGACTTGATTATATTGTTTAATATTTCCATTTTTTCACTAATTGTTAATGTTTTTCGTTCTTTAAATTGAAAAACAAATTTCTAAAAAATTATTCAAATTCACCTTTTTAAATGTTTGATTGATATTTAATTTCTGTGCCCATCGTTCAATTGTCCAATAATTCACTCCAAATATTTGTTTAATTTTTTCATAATCCCATTCCTTCCGTGAATGTTTTCCAATTTTCATAAATTCACTTTTTTCCCAAAAATTTTTCAATAATTTCCGTTTTTTCTGATTAATTTTTTGGTTTTTCACTGAATTTCCATTTTTTAATCGTTTCTTCCATTTATAAAGGGTTTTGATATTTATTCCTAAATGTTTTGCTATTATTTTTTTGCATTTTTTTTTCCTTTAATTTTTTTATTTCTTCATCATAAAAATTTTTTAAGCATGTTTTTTATTATCATCCGTTTTATAATGATGGCTTGTGAGCTTAAATTTTTTTCCCTTTCATAAATGACATACAAAATTAAAAAACAACCGAAAAAAATTGAAATTAAAAATTTCGCATAGTAAATTTATTGCAATAAACAATTTTAGAAATTCAATGGGGTAATAAAAAATAAAGTTCGTTAAAATGTTTACATTATACAACGAAATAAGAAAAAAGACCAAAAACATAAATTAAAAATTAAAAATTTAAATTTTACTCTGACCAAAAATCAATTATGATTTACTTTTTTAAAATTTAGAAGATTTTTATTTGTTTCTTTTTATTGTTTCAGATTTATTAATGATCATTTTATTTTATATATAATTTTAATTAATTTATGCAATTAGTACCAAAACATTTTATTCAAATTTAATGGCTATTAAATTTCTAATTAATTGATAAGATCTGATGCTGTTTTACATAAATGCCTAAGCAAAGAAAGGCACTTTTCTAGGGTAATTGGTCAAGAATCTGTTGTCCAAGCTACAGAAATATATGCTTTTATCTATGATTTTCATCATAAGATTTTGTCAATAAAAGAAAATTTTTGTGTCGGAATGGGACGGAGCACTTTTCAAATTAAGCTGGTGATTAGCATTTTGGACAAACACCGCACACTCGAGATGAAAATCATATGGATAAATTATAAAATCATAGAAAAATCCCGACTTATTTTTTCTTAGTCCATTATATTGAAAATTAATGAAACTTATTAAAAAAAAAGTACAATAATTAGCAGTCACATAAATAATATATATTTTTTCATTTTTTTAGCAATATTATTCATTTTTCAAATTATTTGATTATAAATTAAAAAAAATTAAAAATATTACTATAATCCAACGATTTTTTTCATAAATATTAGGCTTTATGTATATATCGCCGGGTACCCGGAAAATTTTTGTCCATTCCCTGCTCAGAGTAAGAAATGGAAAAATAATATTTTTGTGATTAGTAAAATATTAATTTTGATTTAATCGAAAATTGTTTTTATTTACATATAATTAATTGCGATCAATCAGTAGAGAGAAATTATTGGATTTTTATTATTAAAATTCTGTCAATAACTCACTTAAAGGCGGAGAATTTATTAGCGTAAAAAATTAATTTTTCTATTTCTATCAAAAATAATTTACATACAATACAAACTTAAAGCTTTAGAAAAAATTATCCAAAATGAAATTTTGGCTATTTCCCATTTTAATTGCATTTTTAATTGTGCAAATTGAAATTGGAGCAGAAAAGAATAAATTGAAACAAAAAACATTTGAAGAAATATTTGGAGAAAAATGGGAAGAAAAAGAACAAGAAAAAGGAAATGACCAAAATGACAATGATCAGAAAAAGAGAGAAATCGTTGAGAAATTCAATAAAATTAAAGAAAAAATCAAGGAAAAAGAGAGAAAGTATTCAACAAACGAATGGACTAAAATTAACTCGAAAATTGCGAAAAAATTGGGAACAAATCGAAACAAAATTTACAAAAGGACCAAAGAATTAGGACTAAACCAAAAAATAAATAAAAGCCACAAATCAAAAACGGATGAACAAAAAATTCAAATTGTTCAACAATTTATTGCACTGAAAAATGAATATAAAAAAGAAAGAAATATTCGGCAAAAGAATGGGAAAAAAATTATGCCGAAATTGGTAGGAAAATTGGAGTTGGCCAAAAACCAATTAATAAATGGATGAAGCAATTTGAAATGAACACTAAAATAACGGAAAAAGAAAAAAAGAGAAAATGAAAATCTATTGGCAAATAAAGAGAGAAAATGCAAAAATGAGTGATGAAAAATAGCGGAATTTCTGCAAATTTCTCGGGAGAGCATTCGCAAATGGAAGAAGCAATTTGGAGATAAAAGTATTAGGTTTATATAGTGGGAAATCGAAGTTTCACTGATTGGTTGTTACTTTTGACAAAATCTTTTTGTTTTATTTTACTTTTTGTTCCTTATAAATAGTGCTAGGGTTTTTATGTATATGCTAAAAATCAAAAAAAGTGCCAAAAGATGTGTTCAAAATTGCAAAAAGTTAAAACTTTAATTTTTTACAATTTTTTAAAAATTATTTCACCAAAAGGTTCTCTAGTCATTTAAATCAATAATTTTTTTTGCTTTTGAAAACTGCTTTTATTTGCGTCGCCCTTTTTCCAAATAATTTTTAGGAATGAGGGGGGGGGGAGTCCGGCGGCGCCGACAGGCGCAACCGCAAATTTTTTTTTGTAATTTTTAATGAGCTTTTTTTACGATTTTGTTTAAAAAATGATAAAATTTGCGATTTTGAATTAATTTAAATCTAGGCCTGAATCCAGTCCAGGTCGAGCTCTTCTTTCTTCATACATAATAATTTGAGATTTCACTGAGAAATTCAATGTCCGCTTTGTTCGCTTCGTTTATATGACAAAAAGTTGTCTGCAAAAACATCAAACATATACCAATCGGTAGCTCTCGTTTATAATGCAATGTTCCGAGTCGGAAAAATTTATTTTAAAAATTTTAAAGCGTACTTTCTGCAAAAAGTATTATGTTCATTGGAGAGAGCAAAATCCCCTACCCAATTACTAAAAGTATGGCACAAAATCATATCTTCAATCAGGGAAGGATGATATTACATTTTGTAATAGTTTAATTCCCCCACCCCATTTTTTAAAATTTTATTTTTAAAAGCACTAAAACATGTTTCAGGGGTTTTCTGGGGTCGTTGATCTTAATATGACATCCGTTCGGTCAATTTCTAATTCTGAACCCGAATTCGAACAAATAGTCGAAAATTTAAATCCGAATTTCGCGTATTCGTCTAAAAATGGTATAATAACTATGTATTACTCAACATTTTTTAAATATATTGATTTGGAATAATGTATTTGATTAATCTTAACATTAATTCTTCGGAAAAACTTAAAAAATGTTGATTTGCCTTTCTCTAGTGCCTGAGGGAGGATCCATTCCCATAGTGAGGAAAGACGAAAATGGGTGGTCAGCTGGACTAAAAAATTTTATTTAGTGAAAACAAATATAGAAAAACTGATAAATGGGCTCTTAGGCAGTAAATTTTCGGCTCACTTGTTTTTGTTAAAGCAAAAAATACCATAGAATCGTCCCTGCTCTATCTAATTGTATCAAATTTGTCACCTTTTCCGACTAACAGTTCGAATGACTCCGAAAGGAAATTGTATTCAAGTACATTAACGATTTTACCAATTTTTTAGTTAAGTAAATTTAGTTAAAAGAAACATTAAATATATTAGAGCCATTTTTCCAAAGTGCTGATTTTGACCCCAAATGATGATTCTTGTTGGCTAAATGCTGTTTTTGAAAATTTTCAGTTAGCAGCCATGTTTTTACAATGTAAAAAGCCGTTTTTTTGGGGGGCAAAAATCTTAGTTTTAACCTCGTTTGTCCTTATTTGATAATGTGAGACTAAAAATATAAAATTTAATAGCATTTTGATCAAATAAATTGTAAAAATTTACTGGTTTGAAAAAATGTTGCTAAATGTTATTATTTTTGAACACAAAAATAATTTTTAATGAATTTATTAAGAAAATTTGTTCAAAATCTCAAAAATTTTCAATATTTCCCGCCTTCGTGGATGAATTAACTTTTAAATTTTTAAAACGCTCGGAGTCCCCAATCCCCCGAATTAGTGTCGGGGGGCAAAAAGTAGGGGGTCGGGGACCTCGGGGGACGACATCTCGGGGGTCGGGTCGGGGAATAGGAAATCCAAAAAACGTCTCGGGTCGGGTCGGGGGGCTCGGGGTCGGGGCTTAACCCTACTTAAAGCTATCAATATGCTTATTTGGCTTGGTTTTAAGAAAAGTCATCAGGAAGTTAGATGGAGAAATTTTACGAAACTATGAATTTGCTTTTCCATTTGCTTCTTTCTTTTCTTCAAGCATTTCCAAAATGTTTTTGACCAATTTGTCTACTTTTTCTCTTTTTTGCTTCCATTCCTTTTGCAATTTACCTTCATAGCGAGGAATATTCCTAAGCACATTTTGTACATCTTTTTCGGCAACATTTTCCGTAAAAAATTCTGGGTACAATTTCTGAGTTTTTCCAGATTTTCACCAAGCTTTGCATGCTTTTTATATTTTGCCCTGTCACTTCCATTTTCTATTAGCATTCTGTCCAAATTTTCCATTACATATTTTTGCAACCGCAAATAATCATTCATTTAAATTCTCTACCATTGCCATTCAATTTGGTTTTTATTGCGTAAAACTCAATTTTTTTTACATCGAATAACAATTGGAAACCGATTTAATTTGTTCAAATAACTTTTCAGATTTTCTGGAATTTTCTCTTTTTTCATAACAATTAACATCACATTGAATATTTTCTATTTGTTGGTAAATTTTCTTCAACATTTAGACTTCTTAAAATTTCAAAATTATCTTAAAAAAAGTTTATTTTTATTTTTAAGTGTTTTTATTTTTTAAATATATTCTCAATTTTAAATAATAAAAAAATTGCCTTTTCAATATTTAATTATCAACAAATAATTTTTGAAGACCGAAAAAAAGATCAAAAATTTCTTTTGATAAAGGCAAGCAGAGAACAACGAATATTTTAATATAAAAAAGTAAAAGTAAAATTAAAAAAAAATTTAATTTTTCTTTTTTTTTATAAAATTTTTCATGGAAAGCAAAAATGGACTCAAAAAAGAATTTAAAAGGTAATTTAAAATATAAAAAAACTATAAGCCAAAAACGTGCAAAAACTCTGGTGCCTTTTTTGTCGAAAATTCATTTAATTCGTTCAAAAAACAATGTTTTTAAAAGTTAGCAAAAATATATTAATTTAACTTTACAAAAAGCCAAAAAAGTCTCGGTCTCGAGTCTCAAAGACCGAGACCGAGACTGAAAACACAAGACTCGAGACCGAGAGTCTCGACACCACTACGTCATCATATTTTGTGTTACCTGAGTCCGTTTTCTTCCCACTCCTTAACAACACAGGAAGGCATTTTAAAACAGCCAAAAATGCACAAATTCTGTCCTTTGAATTTTGTCCATTTTCTTCCACAATTTTTCCGTTTTTGTTTTTGCCATTTATTAACGCCTCAAGTGGAACAGCAAATGAAAATAGAAAATTGAAGAAATGTGCTTTAATTTCCGAGTGATTTTTTTGCTTAATTTTCGTGCGCAATTCCATACTTTTAATTCCTTTTAATTTGGCATCATTTTGCTGTTTAATTGAGCCAATTTCTTGCATAATTCGATTGGTCTTTCCTTCGCTGGATGTTCCATTAATTGCCATTTGAAAATTGAAAATTTTCACTTCCTTTTCTGCCCGGTATTTAAATTCTTTTGCCCTTTTTTGTTTTGAACGACTTCCAAAATTTTTGTTGTTGACAAAACACATAATATTTCAAGCAATTCCTTTGCGTTATTTAAAGTAAGCAAATGAAAGACAAAATTTTTCACAAAATAATTTTTCACAAAGCCCAAAAATATTTTTGAAATTTCATTTTTTATATGCCACGACAATTTCAGGACGTCAAAGGGGGAAATTTCTTCACGGCTTAATGCTTTTAGAAGATCAAATTTTTCTGAAAATTTAAATGCAAGATTATCGCCTTTTGGCATGGCATTTTTAAAAATATTCATTCTTTTTACAGGGTAACGGGGTAGAAAATAAACAAATTGAGACCCTAGCGTTTTTCATACATCAAGCAGACAACAGACCGATTTTTAAATATTTTTGAATTATCGCGATTGTTTTTTGTCAATTTTCCAATTCAGCCCAAAATCCATCACCTCTTTTCACATCATTCTCATTTCTCATTCAGATTTAATTTTATATTTTGTTTTTATCTGTATTTCTTTTTAATTTTGTGCTTTCTATCGATTTTTATTAATTACCTCCGCTTCCCAATTTACTTTTGAATAAATATTTGTTTCATTTTTGGCAATATTTGGACAAAACGTATACTTATTTGATCCATTCTCAATTCCCCACAATTCATTATTTGTCGAATTCCTACAGAACCCGAGAGAATTTTCCTTTTTCTCATTTCGGTTTAATTAAATCTATTGTGCCTAAATTGAAGGCACATGCTAGCTCGTTGCCTACCATTGTTTTGCCGATGCAAAGTTTCTTCGTTTTCTTCCATTTTCAAAAATAATCTTTTTTAATCTAATTCAGGGCTGCCACCCGTCCATGAATGGCAAGGACGTCCTTGAAATTGGGCCCTCTTTCTTGAAAATAAAAAATGTCCTTGGATGCAAGGACGTCCTTGAAAATGAGCATTTAAAAAATGGAAAAAATAAACAAAGGAAATTTGGTAAATTTTTCAATTTATAGCATATTTGGTGCAAAATCTGATACTAAATTGCACAAAAATTCCCAATTTTTTTCCCGGCAGCGCCTATCGGCACCGCCGGACCCCCCCCTGTTCCCCGGAAATTTCTGGAAAAAGCGCGCCGCAAGAGGCAATGCGGTGAAATGAGGAAAAATTAACAACAGAAACAAAAAAAACATTGCATATAATAAAAATTTTAAATGTCCTTGGATTTCATGAATTTTCCTCATTATGTCCTTGCAAATCGGCATACCCGTCCTTGGAAGATGTCCTTGTACGATGGCAGCCCTGATCTGTTTATTTGAATTTTCTCTCATTACAGTCACAATGACAAATTTGAAAATGCTAAAAAGAATTTATAAAAATAAAATTTCAAGAATTTGTTTTTGCCTGTCGTCCGGGTCGAGGTATCAAATTCTGATTGACTAAAATTAATTTAATAATTAAATAAAACACCAAAAGCGATTCTTGATGTGATTTATTGCTCTGCAATTTACCATTTAATTTAAAAATTTAGTGCCATTATTTTTTTACCATTTTGTTTTTTGAAATATGAAAATTTGTAAAATTAAGCAGACTGTTAGGAACCACTAATAGATATAAATGTTTCTTTTAATGAAGATAGACTTTGTGGAACTAATAAAACCGAAATTTGATGAGAAGGAAAATAACAATTTTCTCATGCAGCTTTCTGTAAGCCTAATTAAGAATTGCACAAATCTTTCTGAATTAAACAGAAAAATTTTTTACTTCTTTTTGACTTTCTTCAATTGCCCTCCCACACATTCGAAGGCCTTCAAAAGTGAGCGTAAATATTTGTTATTTTGCTTTTTTGAGACTTCCGGTCCACCAATTTAGGCACTTAGAATGGCCCCGAAAGAGAAGAGCAACCGATGAATTTGCCATCAGCCAGACTGAACCCATCGAATTGAAATTGAATGTTCGGTTGGCATGAGTATACTCCAGCAAAAGTGCCATCCTCGGCAACACTCTCGGCAACAATTTGATCGATGGCATTTTGTCGGATCATTTTCTGTAATTTGCGCACGCTGTCCAAGTCCAACTCCACCCAATTTTGTTGTTCAGAAGTGCCCTGATTAGCAGATGTGTGAGAAACAATGAAGGTGGCGAATGCATCATAAAAAGAACCATCACACTTAAAAATAATAAAAATGTTTAAATTTAAGGCGAAAAAATAAATATTTTATTCATATTATATTTTATAAATATTTTAATATTTTTTAAAATAAAATTATGACAGTTAATTTACTTTCGCATAATAAAATAGTGGGAAATGCGTTATAAAAAAATGCGAAGGAGGAGGTAACGATGGCCGAAAAAGAGGTCATATGAAAATGACTGAATGCAAACAAAATTAATTTCAAACTAAAAAAATGTAAAAATAAATTTTTTGCAATGGATTAACCATTCGATAATATTAAATTTTTAAATTATCTCCCACGGACTGCCTATTTTCGAAATAATTTATTTCAAAAATAAAAAAGTAAATTAAATTAAAGAAATAAGTGATTTGTTTAAACCTAAAAAAAATAATTTTTTAGAAAAGATCGAAAAGACCCAATAAAATTTACTTAACTTTATTAAATAATATTATTTATTATTTTTAATACATAGTTCTTTTTAATAAATAATTAAAAATTGATTTTGGATAAATTTTATTTGATTCTAAACATTTCAAATTATATAATTATGACATTGTCTTAAATAAAATAATATTAAAATTGATTTGTGTAATTCATTCTAAATATTTCGAATTTATTCGAATAATATTATTGATATTATTTTAATTATGTCATTCTCTTAAATAAAATAGTTGATAGGGAGTGAGGGCAAATTTCGCTTACGGGGGTATGGGAATTTCATAAGGCGATTTATTTTTGGGGTATTTTTATTTTCGAAAAAATTTAGCATCGTTACAAATTTTTTCATTTTTTTTTCTTGGGACTGGAAAGAACTAGGCCCTGGTTCATGGAAAAAAGATCACATCAAGAAAATGATGTTGACCTCTTCCGGACCTCGCTCTGCTGTTGTCACTTGGCCGCCCCCGCCCTCTTCCGCAGCACTCGCCCACTACATTCTCAGTTGGCATTGACGGGCATTAGCCTTGGCACTTTTGCTGCATTCGAATGGCGACAATTTTTGACAGTGATTACATTACTTAGCCCCTTTTTTGTTTATAGTTTGAGTTAATTTTCGGCATTTTTTTGCGGTCTAAAAACATTTTGGAAGTTTTTCTAAGTTACATTCTAGTGCATATTATCGGGTTTTTAGGACATATTTTGGGCTTTATGCACGTTGTATGCGCATATTTGGCGATTTTTAGTGCATGTACAGCGCATAGCCCTAATTATAAGTTAACTAAGCAAACAATAATGTCGACACAAAGAATACCGTATTTCCTAAGTCATACAGTGTCATGCTCATATGTTTACGACCACTTGTTTTTTTTTAAATTTTGGTCAATAAAAATTCGTCTGATTTCAAAAGACCAAAACGTTTTTGCAATTTTTGTAGCATTTTTTATGAGCTTTCGAATGATCCATTCATTAGGCGAACTGATTTTTGGCAAAAGAATGGCATTGAAGAGAAAGCAATTATACCCTATTTTCGGGTGGTCATATGTTTACGACCACTTTTTGGATTTCAAATTTGAGAGCCTGGGAAAATCTGAAATAATTCATGCTAATATAACTTTTGATGCTGACCAAAAAAGTCCTTTACACCAACTTGATTAATCACTCCTTCATAGTGATCGGGACACCACAAAATACAGTGAAAATTGGGGAAATTTTTGGGGGTTGGGAAATTTTTTTTTAATTTTGAGTAGGCCCATTTAAAAGAGCATAAAATGCTCTACAATATGCAAAAGACCGCATGTCTTTATGTCTTATACCCGTTGATGCATGGGCACTTCAATTTCGGTGTCTACAAAAAGGTACTGTATTTCTTAAGAAAATCGTACAATAAAATGATCGATATCAAAATTGAATTGCCTATACCTCTACGGGTGTAAATCGTAGACTCATAATTAAAAAGGTAAACCGGTAGAGAATTTTGTGCTCTTTCAAATGGGCCTACTCAAAATTTTAAAAAAATTTCCCAACCCCCCTATGAATTTTTTTCAAAATTTCCCCGATTTTCACTGTATTTGTAGATTTGAGAAGCGAAAAATCAAACATACATTTTGGCCCAAATGAGTAAGAACACAAGAGTGCGAGGCGCAAGGTGTGAAGACGCAAATATTAAACAAAACGGTCCATTAATTATTTTTAAAGACCAAAACCAAATAAATTTTCAAACAATTTTTTCAAAGATTGGTCAAATTGAATTTGAATTCATCTCCAAAATTCGCCTCAATCTTGTCATCACAGTTGAGCAACGAAACGAATGGAAAGTAACAATTAAGAGATGAAGTAGTTGGCGAAATGTATAAGTCACCGGGATCTAAAAAAAATTAATTTATTAATTCATTTTTAAATTTTTCATAAATAAGGGATATATTCTAGGTTCTAAAACAGCCAATTAGGTGCGGATTTGAGGTCCAGAAAAACCTCGAAAATATAAATAAATTAATTTTGGAGAAAATTTTTCATTTCAAGGTGGTGTATTTTTGAAAGACTTAGGGCCGATTCTTAGGGGGTGTATATTTTTCATTTCAAGGTGGTGTATTTTTGAAAGACTTAGGGCCAATTCTTAGGGGGTGTATTCTTCATTTTATTGCATTTTTTAAATAATTTGGGCAAAATGCCAACATAGGTCAAAATAAGAAATCAAATAATACTATTCCTAAATTCGTAATTCTTCAAAATTTGTGGCACTCCATTTTTTACTTATTATTTGTGTTCTTTTACTTACCCATTCGTTTCCCATTTTTGGTGAAAAAGATCTGTCGAGTGGCCAAATTAACGCCGCATCCGACCACATCAGTTTCATCATAGGGACGTGCATTTCCACTCATTGAGTTGACCCAAAATTTGCCATTACTCGAATAAGCATATGACTCGTCGTTTTTGCTGGTCAATGGCCCGGAAATAAAACGCTGTTGTTTTGTTGCAAACCCAAAAAAGAGGCATCTGAAATTTGAATACATTTGGCATTTGTAGAAAGGAACATTTTCTTATAGCTCATAAATGTATTGAAACGGAGTAGCTCATTTGTCAGTTGGGCCCCGGCACGTTTGGGCGCTATAACTTTTTTCTTTGCAAACCAAATCCAATATTGTTGGCATCATTCTATAGCTCTTAATGTCCTCTATTATTCTGCAAAATTACAAAAAATTTTGTTAAGGTTCAAAAAAGAATGGCAGATTATCCACCCTTTTTGGCCATAATTTGTTCAAAATTGATGAAATTTTTTGAAATTTTGCTGGCTAATAGAGGATACTTCTTATCATTAGGGATGATGTTTTTAGGTTTTGCTTATTTTTTTCCTGAGTTTTCAGTGACCTGAAAAGCACGAAAAATATGTCTTTTCGGTTGTTGTTAAGCTGGTTTTCGAGTTTTTAGAACCTATTTTCTATGTTATTTTTTTATAACCTAAAATTAAAAAACTATTTTAACCTTTTTGGCATATTCTAGCACCTAAAAATATCATCCCTACTTATCATTACTCATTCGGGCAATTTTTGTTTCTTTTTGTGCATAACATTAATTAACGTTCCCAATGTTCTTTCGTGATACGCAATATGATATGTGTAAAACGTATAATATACAGTAAACTGCTTCCCTTACCGGTCCCTTTTTTTGATGACTGTAATTTCAAAGTAAAAAATGCCATTGGCTGGTGAGTCATTGTTCAACAAAATCGGATGTTTTGCGTAAACTGAGCGATCGCCTTTTAAAGAAAAAAAAACCAATTAAAGTAAATAAAAACAATACAAAAATGAATTTTGTTGTTTACCCGGTCTTTTGCTTTCCCGGTGAACAGTCAAACAGTCGATGATTTTGAGTTCATGAGTGCAAAAACTGTTGTCCCAATAATTTTTCTGTGCATTCGGACAAGCATTCAATTCCACTAAATAAATAAAATATTAAAACGGAACAAAATTATATAAAATAAGAAAGATGGCATAATTTATTAGAAAACAGTGGTCCTCCATAAAAGGCACGAAAAACTTTCAATTTTCTCTGAAAAAATCTTCCTTACGACTAACCCCAGTTTTTTGCATTACGCCGCCTATAAATTCTTATTTTCTTAAAAAAGGGTTTTAAAATCGCAAAAAATAGTCATTTTTGGTGAAAATCTTTTAACAAATCAGAACAAATTTTCAAAAAAAAAAATTTTCCGATGCCGCCAGTCGGAACCAACCCCTTTGTTCTCAAAAAGTTTTTTAAGAATACCGCGGGAAAGGCCACTAAAAATGAAAAAAGTATAAAATTAACTCCAAAAGACTTAAAATCAAACAAAAAATTTTTCATCAATTATTTTCAAAAACAAAATATTTTTTAATTTCTGGGGAGGAGAGGCCTGTGGGATGGGATCAGGGCTGGCCGTGATCACGGATCACGGCTCACGGAAAAATTAAATAAATAAATTCATTTCTGTTATGGAACTACATATATATGTATAGCCTAGTGGTTAAACCTTCTGCCTCTTATTGTTTTGTCCCTTGTGTTCAATTCCTTATTGGGATAGAAGAATTTTCACATTTTTAAAAAATTACTTTAATTGAAATTTTATTTTAAAAAGAAACTTTCTAAAAAATCCCTATTTTTTCTCTCCGTCGCTTAAATTTAAAATGACAGGCCTAATCAAAATTTTTAGAAAATTTTCCCAACCCCCTATGAATTTTTTCTAAAATTTTCCCGACTTTTTAGCTTACAAATTAGAGAAATTTTTTTCTCTACATAAATAGATTTTTGGTTAAATTTAAGAAAAATTTGAAAAATTTTCTTAATAAACTTAGTTAAAAATAAAAAATTTTCCTTGGAAATTTCTACAAAAAGCTCAACTTTTCCCAAAAAATTGGCCAAAAATCGTAAATATAGTCATTTTTTGGAAAAGGTACGCCGCAAAAAAAGCGGTTTATATTTTTTGGTTTCTTTAAAATATTTTTTGCTAATTTTTCCAGCGATTAAATTCCATTTTTTAAATAAATTTAAATAAAAAATCATTAGAAAAGTTTTTTTCATAATCACGGATCACGGCTCACGGATCACGGAAATCACGGGGTTTTTGGGGTGCCGTGATCACGGTTCACGGATTTTTTTTGAAGCCCCGTGATCACGGCTCACGGATTTCCGTGATTGGAAATTCAATCACGGCCAGCCCTGGATGGGATAGATTATATCAATGAATTGCGCTTATTTGTCAGAACTCCGCTCATGTCAGTGATTATTTAGTACTGGTATCACCGCTTCTGATAAAAGTATCCCGACTTTACTATTCCCAGTTTCATCAAAAAATCCCCGATCCGTCGGCTTGCTTCTACGGAGAAGTAATAAATGAGAAATAATTTGATTAATAATTGTAATTTTGCCAAAAAATGAATAATTAGAAAAATTATAAAGTTTGCAGTTGATTGTTGAGCCCGCGAGCTCACCCATTCTTATGGCGGTTAGTGATTTTATCACTAAAATTCATTTTGCCTCCTTGCCTTTTTGCCGTCGTTCCGTCTCCAATTTGTCAATTTCCTCCTGCAATGTCACCATTTGTTCCGGTTGATCACTACTGTTTTGTGCCATTTGCTCCTCCATTTTGCGCATTTTCTTCGATTCCTCCTCCAATTTGGCCATTCTTTCCAACATTTCCATTTGAAGAATTTTCAGTTTGCCATTTTCTTCTTCGGCATCAGACTTCACTTGGGCCACCTTTAAAAAAATTTAATTTTCAGTAAATGCGATTTTTTGTGAATAATTAATCAGTCAATTAGCCGCCCATTTTGATCGGTCACTCATTTAATTAAAACAAAGAAAAAATGAGGTTTTAACAATCAAAATCGTATAATTAATCACATATCCTTAGTAAAAGGACATTTTTTGCAAAAAAAAAGTAAGTCGACATAAATGCCAACGGTGTTATGACGTGACAAATTTTTAATTCTTGATATATTTAGATAGCCTAATTTGTAAGTGTTCTGTATTAGCCTGCAAATTTCAAAAAGTTTCGCTAAGTTTAAGAAATTTATGAGCAATAATGTTCGAATTACTCTGGGTTTTTGAGTTCTTTTGGCCATCCCGAAACGTTGTCGCTGAATGTCGTCGCCGAAACTTTGTCGCCGAAAGTCGCAAAACGTCGTCATGCCAAAAAATTCCGAAAAATTTACTAACTTATGGTGAATTACTAAAACTTTCAAAATCGAGAAAAAAAATTTTATTCGAAGTTTCTTATAAAAAATTTTTCTAAAATAGTAAATTTTTCGGATTTTTGCGACGTTTCGGATGACGACGTTTCGGCGACGATGTTCAGCGACAACGTTTCGGCGACGATATTTTGTCCTGCGGGGGGGGGGGGGGTGCATGTGCCGCTCCCCCTCCGTCCCACTGAATACGGGCGGGCCTGTTTAAAGGTCCACACAACTTTAATTATGGATCATTTAGAAACAATTTATGTAGCTTTACTGTCTTTTCTCACACTGGTACCTTATTCAAATCTTTTCATTATTATTATTGTTGAATTTCGAGTAATCCTAAAGAATGGGAGTCACTAATTTAAGAAGTCGGTCAACTTTCAAAAATTTTCTGAGGAAAAAAATTTTTAATTTTTTGTTCGAGTTCTGGTCCGTGATTCGGAATTGGGAAAACCCGAGTTCAGATTCGTAACCAATGCACTCTAAAACCCCCAAATACTCGTTTTGAGCTAGAATTAAAAAAAAAAAATTAAATTAGGGACTCCCATTCTTTAGGATTGCCGAATTTCGTCTCCTTGCCTTTTTGCCGTCGTTCCGTCTCCAATTTGTCAACTTTCGACTGCAATGTCATAATTTGATCCGATTTCCAATCACGGTTTCGTGCCATTTTCTCCTCCAATTTGTCCATCCTCTTCAATTCCTCGCCCAATTTGTCAACTTTCTTCTGCAATGTCACAATTTGTTCCGATTGATCACTTTTTTGTGCCATTTGCTCCTCCAATTTGTGCATCCTTTCCATCATTCCCATTTGAAAAATTTTTTGAAAATTTGGAATTTGCTCAGATTTATCAGCCATTTTTTTCTTAAATTACAAATAATATGAATTAAATGGACTATTGTGGATACTGGGTATTTCCTTGTTTTGCTACCCCTCCCCTCCAAAAATTTTAAAAATTAATATTTTGGGGGTTTTCAAGGTCACTGATCATCACCAAAATGGTGTTTGTTTTGACACCTGGTCATAGATTTTATGATTTTTTGAAATTTTTCGAGTGGGGGGTAGCAAAACAAGGAAGTATCTATAGTGCATGTATAATTGTGTAAACAATATGGTTTATTATTTGTATTAGCGGGAGTTTTGATAATTGCCGGGCTCGGTTCAAAAAACCAGTTTACTACGCACGGACGAATTCAAAATAATGGCGTCGTTTTTTAGTGATAAAACGCCAACAAAATGACTTGAATAAAAAAATATCGTCATGTCTCGGTTTACCTCAGTTCGGCCGGCACGGTTTGGCCCCAGCGTGTTTTTCAAATATAACTTTCTATAACTTTTTTCCTTGTAATCCAAATCCAACATTGTTGGTATCATTCGAAAGCTTAACATGTTTACAAGCTTTTTCTAAGCTATTGCTTAGCGATTAGACAATTATCAAAAAAGTTGTACATGAAAATTGTGAAAAAGTCGAAATTTTTGAAGTTTTTTCTTAATAAATTTTTTCCAGCCTTAAAATTTTTTTGTTTTTTGCAAGGCTAATAAAACATGCTAAAAGCTTTCGAATGATACCAAGATTATTGGATTTTGATTATAAATAAAAAAGCTATCGTGGAAAAACACGCTGGGGCCGAATCGTGACGGCCGAACCGTGCCGGCCGAACTGTGACGGCCGAACTGAGCGAGTCCGTCATGTCTCTTTTTCTCTGTGATTTCTCTCCCTTTTGCGTATTATAACTTCATTTTTAATAGAAAAAACAGCATTTACTTCGCTGTATAAAACTTTTTTTGCCTTACAAATTTTTTCAAATTTTGTATATCGATAGAGAAAAAATAGGAACAAACTTGGAGGGTTTTTAGGAACAAAAAGTGGGTTACATAGCTAAAAAGTTACGGTGTGATTAAAAGTTTGCATTTCTTTTTCTCTTCCTTTGGCGTACTATTTTCATGTCTCTAACACATGAAAAACACGGAATTCGCTAATTCTAATTGAAAAACAATTAGTTTTCGCATTTCTGTTTGAAATAGCAGTTTATGACGCGAGATGCATATAATGTAAAGAAATTTAAAAAGTTAAATATATCTAAAAATTTGTGAACGGTCCAATACTACAAAAATAGTTGGGAAATAAATCATGATTCATGAAAAATCTATAGAAATTGACTGAAGAGGTGATAAGAATCGCCAAAAAGTTAGAAAAAGTCAAAACGGTAAAAAAGTCACAGAAAAATGCAAAAAGTCATGAAATTTCGTATTTCATGTTTTATTTTCGTATTCATGTTTTGTATTTCGTATTTTGTATTTTGTTTTACGTTCGCAATAACCCTGATGTATGTACATTGTACAAGCAGAATATAGTTTATTTTTATTTTGGCTTATTAATTTTTTTACATTTACAATTATGTAAAAGCCGAAAATGAACAAATAATTTATTTATTTATTTCATATACATTTTATAAACATAATAAAAATTGCTCTTTCTAAAAATATTAGGTATTTAAAAAAATATTAATTTTAATTAATTTTAAATATTATTTAGCATGAAAAACTTCTTGCTCTTTTTGTTTAGGTCCGGGGCTCGGAATTGGGCCAACCCGAGTTCAGATTCGTAATCAGCACCATCGAAAACCCATGGGAAAGATTTTAGCCCGAAATTAAAAAAAAAAAGTTAAATTAGGGACCCCCATTCTTTAGGATTGTCCAAATTTTGACAGTAAGAAAATAAAATTTTTAATTTTTTATGAAAATTTTCTACTTGTTTCTAAACTTTTTTTTTAAATAAATGAAAATAATTCTCGATGTTTTTTGAATGTCTTGCATTTTACATATGTCCTGCAAAAACAATTTTTTTTCTCACCACAGCAAATCAACTGATGATGCTTCTTCCAGTCGAGACTCAAACAATTCCAAATCAGTTCAAAGCATATCTCAATCTTATGGTGCAATGGATCGCCCTACAGGAATGGGTGATTTTGGGTTGTTTCAATTAGTAAATTTTTGAAGCTATGAACCGGGTATATCAATCGTTAATTTTACAGAATGAGAAGATTATTGTTAAAAAGACATTTTTTGGCCAAAAAGGACCATCAAGAAAGAACCAATTCAAAGTTCTAAAAAATGGAAATTACTCAACAAAACCAAATTTTGTTTCTTATGGATTTTATGTTTAATTGTTGCAAAAAATTAATCAATTAAGAAGTTTTTATTTCATTTTGGAATCTGCCACTTAATTAATTTGTAATTATTTAGATCCAACTCTACACTTAGCAGTGAATGCCGAACACGATCTCACTTAATTATCATTAACAAATTAAATAATTCTTCTCATGTTGATTTTAAATATAAAAATCTGTACATATGTGGCTGAAACAGTGCACAAGTTTTTTTGGGCTTAAAGAAACTTTATGGGAATAAAATACAATTTATTGTTTTTTCTGTCTAATGTTTAATATTTTTTTTTTGTGAAAATCTAATAAATTTTCGCCCAAATGTTTAAGATTTAATAAAAAAATAAATATGCATGTGCAGGATTGTGAATTTATTTAATTACAAATATTTAAACATTGCAGGTTGTAATGGTCGTCGTCAACAACAAACAGAAATTATTTGACAGATGAAAATGGAATTGAGAACAAATAGGGGGATTGGTGAACTTTCATTTTTATATACTCTGTTACCGTATTGCTCTTTTTATCTCCCATATCCATTAATCACCCATTCTTTGAGGAGGTTGAAAAATAATCCCCCAGTCTCCATTTATCCCCCAGGGGAATAAATGGAAACTTTTGTTTTAAAAAAATATCAATATTTGCTAAGAAAATATTAAAAAGGAAATGTATTTCATTTGCATCTGATATCAGTAAATAAAAATTATTTTTGTTCAATTTTTGGCTTCCGACACTCGAGAATTCCTTGTTAAGTTTTTAAACTTAGAAATTTTTATGAAGAAAAATTTGGAAAATTTTGCTCTGTTTCTTAGCAAACTTTGCCCAAAAAATGACCAAATTTCTCTATGAAAACAATATTATTTCACGGTAACCGTGACCGTGAATCACGGCGCATCTCTAAAATTTGGGCCAAAATTTTAAATATCTTTAACTTAAATTGTGTGTATACGTGAGGAGAAGCTCGTCTCGTTTCCCCTCCCCATCTCCATCAGGGATGGCACGGAATTCCGATTTCCGGCATTTTTGGGGCCGGAAATCCGATTTCAGAAAAAAGTTAGGGCGTCGGAATTCCGGTTTCCGAAATTTTTGATAAAAAGATGGAAATCGGTAATTTTATGAATTTTTGTCGATGGTACCCCACCCTTTTTTGAAAATTTTTTTTAGTGTTTTCAAAAGACAAGAAAGCATGTTTCCTAGGGTTTTGGTGTCGCTGAT
Organism: Heterodera schachtii; assembly: GCA_023374025.1. Classification (NCBI taxonomy): domain Eukaryota; kingdom Metazoa; phylum Nematoda; class Chromadorea; order Rhabditida; family Heteroderidae; genus Heterodera; species Heterodera schachtii. Next base: position 285,252 of record SIJG01000096.1, on the reverse strand, counting down.
CACGAATCCGGCATCTATTTCGACCAATTTCGAACCCCGGACCTGAATTCGAACAAAAGCTCGGAAATTCAAATTTTTTGAACTTTGCATTTGTAGTTCAAAACTGGCTAAATACGCGGAATCGAACAGTAACTCATTAAAACTTCAATTAAAAATTATTCAAACCATTTTGGAACATTTTAATTTTCGAACTTTTGTTCGAATTCAGGCCCGGGGGTTCGAAATTGGTCGAAATAGATGCCAGATTCGTAATCAGCGACCTCGAAAACCCTAGGAAACATGCTTTCGTGTCTTTTGATAACAAAAAAAATTTTTCAAAAAAGGGGGGACCATCGTTAAAAAACTAAATTTTTCTTATAAAAAAATTCTGATTTTTTGAAAAATATTAATTTAAAAATTTAATGAAAAATGTTTTGTGGGGTAGGGTAGTTGGCGAAACTCAACTAATATAGGCAATTCGTACTGCCTAAATTTGGTTACCCCACATTTGCGCCCCGGACATTTGCGCCCCGGACATTTGCGCCTCGGACATTTGCGCCCCAAGGGAAAATCGGACATTTACGCCCGGACTTTTGCGCCCCGACATTTGCGCATCAGACATTTGCGCCCATGTTCATTTTTATTTTATTTTTATTCCCAATTGTCCCATTTTTTCTCACACATTACCAGGGCTACCAACTGCCAACTATTCAAGTTATTTTTGATTGTGAAGAAAAATTATAAAATTGCAATAGAAAAATAAAAAATGCACGCCTGAGAATTGACCTAAAAGTTTTTTTTTCAAAATACACTCCCTAAGAATCGACTTTTCAAACTGGCTGGCGGACAACGAAAATGAAAATCTTTAAATGTGTTTGATTTGCGATTGTCAACCGAAATTGTGAACAGGGACCGGCGCCGGGTTTTTTTTTTTTTTTGAATATTTGAGTGCCAATTTATTAACTGCAATGACTGCTGATTTAAAAGTCATAAATGGAAAAATCAAAAAAAAAAAATCATCATTGACCTCTTGAATGAGCAAAATGATGAAAAATTAACAGAGTTGGGAGCCCTGGTAATGTGTGAGAAAAAAGGGACAATTTGGAATAAAAAATAAAATAAAAATGAACGTGGGCGCAAACGGGGCGCAAATGTCTGATTTTCACTGGGGGCGCAAATGTCTGAGGCGCAAATGTCCGAAAAAAGCCCTTAAGAAATGGGGCGCAGATGTCCGAGCGCAAATGTCGGGGCGCAAAAGTCCGGGCGCAAATGTCCGATTTTCCCTTGGGGCGCAAATGTCGGGGCGCAAATGTCCGGGGCGCAAATGTCTGACACGTCTAAATTTTGCTGTTTTGCGAAAAGTCTTTTCAAAAAAAAATTTTCACTGCTTATAAATGAATTCGGTAAAATACGATCATTTTGATGAACTATTTGGCGACGGATGAGATAAATATGAAAGTGAAGAAAATATGAAATTGAACAAAATAAAAATTCTGTGGCATCCAAATCCAACAATCTTGGTATCATTCGAAAGATATTAACATGCTCTATTAGCTTTTAGCAAAAGCGAAAAGATTTTAGCCTGGAAAAAATTTTATTAAGAAAAAACTTCAAAAATTTCGGCTTTTCGCAATTTCCATGTATAACTTTTTTGGTAATTGTCTAATCGCGAAGCAATAACTTAGAAATAGCTTTTAAACATGTTAAGCTTTCAATGACATCAAGATCCTTTGGATTTGGTTAACAAAGAAAAAAGTTATAGTGGAAAAACATGCTGGTACCGAAACGGGAGCGCCGAAATATTTTCCAAAGCACAAAAAATATAAAATAAATCAAATATCCTTTGTTGACGAAATTCAAAATAATGGCGTCTTTTTTGGAAAATTTTATTCCAAATGAAAAAAAATCTATAATAATTTTTTTGCGGAAAATTTTGGGAATATAGGGGACTGCCGCTGGGAAAAGTTTAGAAAATTTGAGCCAGTTGTTAACAGATTTTCACCAAAAAATGACAATTTTTCAATTTGGAGCAGATTTTTAAAGGAAAAAAGTTTTTGGAGTCCGCCGGTGCTTTTTGGCACTGATCAAAAAAATTTGAATTTCAATGAATTTCGTTAAGAAAATTTGGAAATTGTATTTTTCCTCTTTTCCCCTTCGCCGGCGACCCTCCCTCAGCCCCACCTCTTTTAGATCCCTCTCACTCCTTTCCATGTTAGTTTTGCAAGAGAAAAGGACAGAAAAAAACAAAATATCGCCATAAATTTGATAATTTTATAGAGTTTTAGGTAGCAATTTTACATAAAAATGGCCATTTTGAGGTCAAAAAATTACTATAAATTTGTCTCATAAAACAGCTATGATCCATTGAAAAATGCTGATAAATTAGTAGAGTTGGGAGCCCTGGTTTATATTACTGTTTTCGATTTTTTTGGAATTTTAATGACTGTTTTGCGCTTTTTGACCGTTCTACAACTTTTCACTATTCTCCATTGCTGTGTGAGGTAATAATTTTATTTCCGCTGTACATAATGAGAAAATAAACAAATGATCAATAAAACATATAAATACATAAATAAGACAGGTGCATAATAAAACAATATTGAGGTTTATTTAAGGGTAGATAAATAATGAACAGATCGATCCCCCCCACCTTCCCAATTCAAGCAGATGGACTGCCGGTGCTCGACGAAGTTGAACACCCGACGACGGACCTATCGCTGATGCTCCTGACCAACCTTTGCCGCCTCAACTGGGAAATCTGCCAGCAAATGGCCCCGCCGATCTTAATCATTATGTGGCCGCTTTCGGGCACCAATTTAACGGAAATATTGTTTAGCGGATGTTTTAAATTTTTATTTTGGTTTATTTAAGGGTAGATAAATTATGCACTTTACCATTAATTTGAAGCCCTATCAGTTGATGGGGAAACAAATTAATGGTAAAATGCACAAAACATTTACCCTCAATAAACACCAAAATAAAATTTAAAATCGTCCGCTAAACAATATTTCCGTTAAATTGGTGCCCGAAAGCGACCACATAATGACTAAGATCGGCGGGGCTATTTTCTGGCAGATTTCGCAATTGAGGCGGCAAAGGTTGGTCAGGAGCATCAGCGACGGGTCCGTCGTCGGGCTGATCAACCTCGTCGAGCACCAGCAGTCCATCCGGTTGAATTGGGTCACCAAGGTCAGGCACGAGCACAGCAGGCTCCACAATTGCCGGGAGTTCAGCAATGGGTTGTTTAACAACAGCTGGTTGGAGTTCAGGAAGAGTGGGCACTAAGTTAAAACATACATTTGAAATGTCTGATTATTAATAAAATAAAAATAAATTATTTGCTGAAAGTTTTTCTTTTTTCGCGTTGGTACCAGCTAAAAGATCCAATTCCCCGTATTTTTAAGAAATTTTGAATTTTTTCAATTAACAAATTAAGCGGGAAAACTTACCTCCTGAATTGAAAAGGCGCCTTCTGATGTCGCCATCACCAGACAGCAATAAGACAAATGCAAAGATGGTGACGGGACTAAAAGTGGAAAATTCTATTAATTACATGTTTAACGAAAAATCGCTAGCCTATAACGCCCCGCTAAAAAAATAAGAAATTTTCATTTTCAAAATTTGTTATTAATTCTTTTTTTTGTAAGACATGTGTTACTGAAAACAAAAGTTGCAGAATTTTCAAAAAAGAAAAAAAAATTGAAATATTAAGTTTTTTGTTTCCATTGAAATCTTCCCAATAGATTTTTACTAGGTAAGGAAAGATAATCGAATTTTTTTATTGTCTTTTGATTTTCTCAAATTTTTTATTTTTTAGAGCTTTTTTGCCTAATTTTGGTTCAAAGAAAAACATACAATAGCCATATCGTATTCAGAAAGTTCCAAAAACTTTTGAACAGGTCAACATTGGAGCTGCTTGATGGCCGCTGCACATCATTTTGTGGTTGTGGGCGTGCCGTCGTCGTTGTCGTTGGGACAGTCGTCGTTGGGACAGTTGTTGTTGTCGGAGTAGTCGTTTGCTCTGTCTTGTTTGAACAATTTTTCTTGCCCAAATGCTGAAAGGGTATTTGGTTTTGATGCACATTTTCTTTGATTGTTTTAAATTAGAGCAGGACAAAACGTCGGCACTGAAACTCTCAGGACAAAAGGTCACCGGGACAAAACATCGACATGGAAAATCCATATTTTGAAAAAAATTTAAAATATTTTTTCGTTTCCTAAGTGAAAATGTTGAAAATTTTAGATTTTCCTTGCTGGTACCCCCCCCAGACCTAGCCTCACCCAAATCTTCCAAAAATTTTCGCTAAATTTTTCAAAAAAAATTTTAAAATTTTTCGAGAAGAGATCATACAACCAAGAGGAATGTCTGTGCTCACACAGACACATATGAAAAGTATTCCCAGGTACCGCAAATAATTTTTTACCGGCTTAATGGCCAATGATGAGTCCATAAATTGAGACAATGCGACGAAAAGGAGGACACCAGGCCATCGCCGGAAGAGCAGAAGCGGCAGAAACTTTGTCGAAATCTGATTGATTTTACAAAAATAATTAATTTATTGTAAATAGTTAGCAAAGCGGATATTTAAATTGTCCCAAAAATCGGATATTTGCAATTATATAAGCTTAACTTGAATTAATAAAAATTTGATTTATGTTTTGGGGGCTGACTACGAATCCAGCATCCATTCTGACCAATTGACGACCCCCGACCTGAAGTCAAACAAAAACGAACATTAAAATTTTCAACTAACAAATAAGCATTTTTAGTTTAAAAATGGTTTAAGCATTCTTTTATTGGTGTATTAATGAGTTTCGGTTTGTTTCCGTGTATTTGTATCGGTTTTGAACCAAAATGGTGAAAACTCGAAAAATTTGAATTCGGATCCGGGGTTTGAAGTGATATGGATGTCAGATTAGCATTCAGCGACCCCAAAAATATTTAGAAAATACCATCTATAGTGAGTATTACCCAAATTTTAGCCTCCCTCAACTATTTATACATTAACCCACTTTAAAAATTTGGAAGAACGGAGCCGCGGCGGAACAGCTTTCGCTTTCATTTTTGTCCATTTCGTTTTTTCGGCGTTCATTTCGAGCGTTCAAAATGCCAAAGGGACGAGACGAGCTGAAATTGGAATGGAAGTGGTGATTTGTGGTTGGTATTCCATTTGGGAGATCGTTTTCCCCCAAAACCCGGAACGTCGCCGGCCGAAACATCGCCTGGATAACGACGCCGCAAAAAAAAATATTTTTTTTTTCTAAAATTTTAAGAAATTGTTTTAAGCTTTCTAAATTTTCAGAAGAAAACAAAATATCTTCCCTCTTCCCACTCTCTCATCACTTGCAGGGTCATCTCCCCAATTTTTATGAATTTCTCAGAAAAAATTACATCGAAATTTTTTTCAAAAAATTTTTCGTTTTTTGTGAAAAATTCCTGGATTTTGGTATTTTTTAAAATTTGCGACTGGTGGTTGAAACGATTTGCTGCGTCATTTGCTCCCACCCACTCGTTCTGGCCCCGCTGTTTCCCGCTTGCAACAAAAAAATTTTTTTTTCAAAAACATAAATATGGGATCGCCGCGAAAATTTGAAGTACTCCAACCCGGGTCAAAGTGTCATTTCTTGTCACCCCATTGCCCCTCGCCATCCATCCACCTGAGAGAGTCCTTCGTTGCCAAAGTCGGCACAGACGACGTTGAACAACAAAAATATATACAGGAAAGGCATTCTGCGCTAAATAAATGATGAAATACTACAATAAACATTTAATGTAAATTATGCACAACTAAGAAAATGAAAAATGACTCCAAAAAATAAAGAAAAGTTTTAAACATCGGGAAAAATTGGCTCTACTGAAGTTAACGCATCCAAACGATTTTACGCTTCCAAGCATAGCGTACGCGTCAAATCAATGACCACCTTCAGTTTCATAGACCATGATTTTTGCCATACTTAGACAAAGCACCCATTCTTGGTATCAAACAAAGGGTAATGTTTCGGGAATTGTAAATACAAAAAAGAGCAAACACTGATAATTACATTGAAAAAAGGAAACTCAACTTTATAAATGTGTTTTAGAAATTAATGAAAATAAGTTTTAAGGGGTTTTCGAGGTCGCTGATCACAAATACAGAACCCATTTTGGCCAATTTCGAACCCCTGATGCGAACTCGAACAAAAATAAAATTAGAAAATTGTATGGATAATATCCTCATGGGCACCTTGCCCATGAGGGTGTTAGTGGTATAGGAAGCCTATCAATTTATTGTCCCTGTACAGCTCATGTAGTGAACTGTAGCGCTGAACTGAGCCCGGATTCGTGATCAGTGAACTCAAAAACCCCTTAAAACTTATTTTCATTAATTTCTAAAACACATTTGTTGGCATCTGAAAATGTATATGGAATTGGTCAGGTAAACTACACGAGTACCAGTTCTACTGAAGAAAATGAGTATGGTCATTGGATAAATGTGTAATGTTTTAATTGACGTTTAAACTTTGATTGAAAGCGTAAAAGCCGACTGCTTGACGCGTAAAACTTAGTAGAGCAAAAATTCGCATCGCGAGGACAACATTTATTCTTGTGTGGGTATATGTGTCAGGCTTATGTAGAATGATAGAGACGAAAAAGAATCGCATATATATATAGGCGGCGCTATGTAATTTCGACACTACGTTTTCGACATAGAGAAATTTCGACACTGAACTATTTCAAAAACTTTCACTGTTTTCCAACATTTTCGACACTGGACCATTTCGACAGTGAGTAAATTCGACACTTGAGAATTTTTTAAAAATAATAAGAAATTTTGAAAGTGTTATATTTAGGTATGATAAATTTTCCTATTTCATTTTTTAATTCGTACTTTTTAAAAGGTTAGGTTGGTATAACTGAGTAAAACGATAAAATTGCGCATCTCCAACTAACCAAAAAAAAAAAATTGTTAACATTTTTTGGAAAAGAAGAGAGTGCTAAAGAATTTGAAATCAAAAAATTGTGATATTTCAATCTATTTGTAGCCACATTATTTGGTTAGTTGAAGATGCGCAAGTTCGGATGATCAGAACAACCAAAGCAAAAAAGGCAATGATCACTGACTGATCAGTTTTTTTTGAATTATCGCCCCAAAATATCGATATTTGGCACTATGAGTCATTTTGTCTAACACTGACACTAGGTTTGACGTTTTACTCAGTTATACCAACCTAACCTTTTAACGAATCAGAAAATGAAATAAGAAATTTATCATACCTAAATACTAACACTTGCAAAATTTCTTATTATTTTTTAAAAATTCTCAATAGTCTGGAATTTACTCACTAGTAGTTACCCCCCCCCCTACTTATCGCAGTGCGCGAAATGTTTTTCGCGCACGAACGCCAGGGTGTGGGGCGCTTTTGTGCTTTGATGTTGCCGCTTTTGGCAGGTGTTCGGGAGTGGTGGGGGCGGGATTCCCTTTGAAGACGCCGACATCCCGAGGGTATTGGGGGTTTTTTCGGGGGAGTGATTGATTGGTTTATGGCCGGGAGAGGGGCGGGGTGCTAATTGCGCGAAATTATGATTGATTTATGGACTCGAAAAAAGGGAGGGTGGTAGGGGGAGTGGGGAATGTTGCGCCGAGTTATCGCAGTGCGCGAAAGGGAATGTTGCGCCGAGATGTTGCAGTGCGCGAAAACAATGGGAAGTAATTGACAAAGCGGGGGAGGGGGAGGGGGGTGTGGGTGGTGGCGCGGTGACATCTGGCAACTTGCCGCCGCTCAATGGAATTTTGACAGGATGGGGGGGGAGCGATGTCAGAGAAGGGATTGAAGGGTCAAATATGCGATGGATTTGGCTGGGGGGGCAATTCAATGGAAACTTTGGAGAAGGAAATATTATGAATGTGAAGCGGCGGGCACCGCCTTTTGTATATGGCGGCCATTGTTCGGACGCTCTTCCGCTGATCGTTGACAGAATTGTAAGTAATCTGTGGGAGAAATGGGTCACTTGGCCATCACTTTCCTTCCCCAATAAACATTTTGTACTTTTTTTTTTCGCTTTCCAATAAATTCCTACTAGATAAATGAATAGCCCTACCAATTTTTCTTGGCTTCCACTCAACAATTGTGTTTGTCCTGTGATGGACAATTTATGTTATCACTTTCCCGGCTACAAAAAACCGGTGATTTGTGTTCACCAAATGGTGCGCAACATTACCGTATTCCTTTCAAACCCCCCTCACATTCCTAATGGTATTTTTTTCTGTTAGTTTATGATTTAATTTTTCAAACAATTTTTTTCCAGAATCGGCACCCGTCTCTCTTTCCTCGGGCTCCGTGCTGCTGCTGCTTACTGTGCTCCAAATTTTCTTCCTATTGCTTACGGTAAGTAAATGTTATTTATTATTAAGTTGAAAATATTTTGTTTATGAAAAATATTTTAAATTCTTTAAGGTGGCTTTGTGCTGCTGTTTGCTGGTTTGTGCCACGCGAGGCCGAACTTATACGGTGAATGGTCGCCGTTCCACTCGGCACCGCGCTGCCGCTGCGACTTTGAGCGCCTTTCAGGCGCGCACTTCGGGTGGGCGTTTTCATATTAATTTGTTTAATTAAAATTTTATGATTATGTTGGGGGGGGGGGGAGTGCTGAATTTCGAATTTTGAAAATTGATTTTCCAATTTCAGCGCTGGGTCTTGGCACTGCTGGTCCGTTGGCGGTTCCAAACCGCCCCGCAGAGTCCACTTCTCATCGTGTGCCGGGTAGTGTGGCATTTCCCATTTAATTTTTGTTTTAATTTTCAATTATTCAGGCTGAATCGTGCCAGCTGGTCAACGACAACGAAAGAATGGTGTGAGAAGAAAAGGAGGATAAAAATTTAAAAAAAAGGATGATCGGATAATATTTAATGATTTTTCTTCTTTTTATTTTTTCCTAATAACAATTTAAATAAAAATTTTGGGATATTAATTTTATTTGAACTTTAAACAATGAGCTTAGGATCTGGACAAAAATATAATTAGATACCAGTTAAAGTGTATACTCAGCATATATTTATTAACCCTCTTCCCTTAACCACTTCCTTTAAAAGCAATTTGAATTTTATTAATTGAAAAATTAGCACTACAAATTATTAGTATTATGTAATTTCGGATATTTTTTTTACTGTTCTTCGGTTTTCTCGGTGCGCTTCTTTGCTTTCGGCGGCGCCAAAATGTCGGTTGCGCGAACATTGGCCAGAGCGCACTCTTCGCACAGATCAAAGCTCAGCGTGAATTCCCCATTCTCATTGCGACGGACCCTCTCTTTGTTGTTGTAGAGCTTGCCCCAATCAGCTAAAAATGGGGTTGACTGTTGATTAAAAATTAAAAAAAATACCTGCGCACAAATAAAAGCCGAGCATGTATTTCCCTTTGACGAGTTTCCACAGCTCACGGTCCTCGACTTTTCGCTTTTTCATTGCCGGCTGCTGCTCCTCCCCGCCATTCATTCCCACATTTTTTGATTGCTGCTTACGGGTGGGCGCTTTCAAGGAAGGAATCGGAAGCTCAGCTTTTCCAACATTGTTCTCCTTTTTGATGGGGGAGCTTTTTGCCGGAGAGTATTTGCTTGGGGAGGACATTTTCGATGGAATTTTTGTAAATTTTGCAAATGAATCGTGGTTTTGGGCGGGTGAACGTTGCGAACTGAAAATGGGCGGAGCTTCGAACTGTCGAAAAGTGGGCGGAGCCTAGTCGAACGAAAACATATAAAGTCGGCACGCTTTTGAACTTCCGCTCAATTTTGCAAATCATTCTTAATTCTACCGACAAAAATGGCCATCAACATGAACGACAAGCGGGGCTTGCTCCGACAAATTCTCGGCGAAGCGGAAATTACCGTGACTACATCGGGTCTGACGATTAGCGGCCCACGTCTGTCCACTCCCCGATTTCTGCCGTTTGACGAGAGCGGTCGCTGCCGCTCATGCAAGGCAACTGAGGTGGAGGTTGACACCATGGTGACGAAGGAGGGGGTCACGATTTGGTGCACGCGCATCGACAAAGTCCAGTTTGTGCCATTCGACGTGGTCTACGAATTGCCGGGCCACTGCTTCTTCCGACTGAAGAACAAGTCGCGCGTGTTCAACCTTCCATACGGCGACCTGCCCTCTGAGTCCTGTGAAATTCCGCTAACCCAACACGTGGACGAAGAACGGGACCTCAAGCGAAAGGCAAAAGCAGCGCTCGAATTGGTGGAGGCCGGATTGATTGCGGACAGCACTGTGCAGGACGGGGCCCGTTTGAAAAAAGCCAAAACTGCGATGAAAGTGATCAGTGACATTCTGCTCTCGGAACCGGTGGGAGAAAACCAAAAGAAGACATCTCAAGCACCAGCTGTTGAAAAACAGCAGCAGCAACCACTACAACAACAACAAGACCAACAATCAGCCGCTGTGCAAGAGAAGCCCGTCACCACGGCACCCGCTGCGGAACAGAACACTGTTGAAGTGAAGACGGAAGAAGAAAAGAAGGATGACCTCGGTGACATTGACAAAACACTCGACGAATTTTTTGAGAACCTTAAAGCCACAACCACCAATATGTAAACGAAAACATATTTAAATCCTTGGAATTGTACCACTTCACTTGATCACAATAAAAAATGTTAAATTCACAAGCGTTTTCAAATAAAGATATTAGTTTTAAATTGCCCTTTGGGTTAATTATTTCGGGGCCCTCCTCACGGTAAAACCCAGTTTCTTACTGAAATTCATTGCTGAGTCCTCCGAGTTAATTACCCCGAACCCAGTCTCCATTCTTTATTGCTTTGGTGAAATGAACTCCGCCGTTCCGTACTTCAAAAAGCGGGGTTGATGTTTATGCGGGAGTTCCATCCGAAGAGCTGCTCAAACGTTTGCCCAAACCCCTTTTGTTGATATTGGATGACCTCATGTTGTCCATTGATGAGCGATATTTGTCGGAGTTGTTCACCAAAAAATCCCACCATCATCAATTTGCGGTAGTTTTGTCACACAAAATTTGTTCGAGAAAAGGATCAAAGTGGCGCGCCTATCCTCCCAATACCTGGTACTGATGCGCGCACCCAACTCTCTGTTGTCAATCAGAAATGTTGGAGTGCAGCTTTTCCCGCGTCAGCTCGACTTACTTTCTGGATGCTTACCGCAAAGCGACCGCCCGTCCCTACGGCTACTTGCTGATCGATATGCATGCGTCATCGGACCCATCGCTACGTCTTCGCACAAATATATTTAAGGACGAGCAGGAGGAAGACGAAGGCATTGTTGTGTTCATTCCCAAAAATGGAGGACCATAGTCAACAACAACACAGATAAACATAGGACAGCTAATAAAAGACAACTCGGACTGGCTGTGTGCGTTGGCGAGGACCAAATCCTCTAAAAAGTGTAGGAAGATGTTACGTCACGCGAACAGCGAACAGCTATTAGCGCTAGTGGAAATTTGCCTAAATCTTGTGGCTTCGCGTTTTCGGCTGACTAGTCGACAGAAAAGAAGACTGATGCCCTACGTGGAAACTGTGCGACGGATGAGCAGAGCGAGAAGTGAACGCGGTGCGAGACGTGTGCTTGTTCAGAAAGGATCAGGATTTGGAGGATTGTTTGCCGCCCTCCTAACACCCGTGTTAATTGAAGTCGCGAAATCGTTTGTGACCAAAAACGCATAAATACCCGACAATTTTGTTTTTTACGCTCATTGTAAAATGGCTAATAAATTTTTGCTTGTTCCACAAGAAATTTACCGAGGGCTAACCTCAGCGTCGGATACGGGAGTGATTAATTTGGATGCGGTAAGGACATGACTTGGACCGTGCCAGGGGGGAACGGACTAATCCGACAACAAAAAATGTCCGGTACAACCAACAGCTTAGGCGTTATCTGCAAATGCGAAGAGAGCTGGCAGATAGACCAACCAAAGTTGAGTTGACCAAAGGCTTGAGCGTTTTGCTAAAGCGAGATGGGGATGCTGCTGATGATGACGGAGAAATCGTCAACACTCAGCCACGGCCTCCCGCTCCTCCTCCACCACCACCACCTCCTCCACCTCCTCCTCCTCAATACCCCCGTGGGCCTCCCAGTCCACCCGATCAGCATTCTTCCTCATCTGACGATAGTCATCCGCCTCGTCCTCCTCGTCCACCGCGTCCTCAAAGAACAAAGAAAAGCCACCATCACTCTTCTCTGAAACATGGTCGTTTGAACCAATGGCAGCAAAGGCGTCGTGACTTACAACAACAACCGGTAGTACGTGATCTACTCGCTGAGGCGGCGGCTGCTCCGCTGCCCGAAAGTGATGATGACGATGAACAAATGTTGGAAGGCGGGTATCTGTTGCCAACACCATCACAAAATTATGGGGATATACCAATATTGCCTGACTATGCAGATGAAATTGAGGAAATGGACACCGCCCAGCAAAGACTTGCAAGCAGAAGAAAGATAAACGGAGAGCAGGGAATAGATAAAAACAAAAAATACAAAATTTATTATTCTCCTCCACCATCTCCCAAGTGGGAGCAAACCCGAAGGCACAAACGACCAGATCATCCTCCACCTCCTCCGCCTCGTTATACACCCAAAGTTGAACTGAAAAGGGATCCAAAACCAACAAAGTTGCAAAAAGCCGATTCGACGTCACCTCCACCAATTCCTCTACATCGCGCAAAGAGAGAACCAAAAATCGAGCTCGCCCCTCCTCCACCTCCTCGCACTGTCTCCAAAAGGGAACCGAAAGTTGAACTAGCTCCTCCTCCCCTTCCTCCTCGTCACTTCTCCAAAAGGGAACCAAAACTTGAAGTTGACCCGCGACCATCCACATCGAAGCAAGCCGGGTACTTCCCTCCCCCGACAACCAAAATAAAATATGAGTTGCAATCTACAAAGAGGCCAATGCCATACAGTATCCCGAAAAAAGAGCCAAAAATTGAAGAAAAGCCATTACAGCTGCAGCAACAATCTCCTCCTCCTCCTCCTCCTCCTCCTCCTGCTGTTGTCGTTGAAGAAATGCCTCATGTTCCTCCGCCTAGGAGGGGGACCAAACGCACATACCCCCAGAATGATGATGATGATGAGGTGCGCATAAGAAAACGAGTGAGGCAGCCGAGAAGGGTAAGAGTACAGTACTCGCCCGAGCCAGGTCCATCAACATCTGCACAACGTGATGAACAACAACAACAACGTGAACTGTTTGCTATTCCGTCAAATCAATTGACCAAGACACAGAGAGTTGAGCGTTTATATATCAAATGTAACCATTATGCTGATCGTATGGGTGTTCGGGTGAATACAATTAACACCGCCAACGGCAAGCCGTTGGCGCATAGCAATTTGCGAATGGCCATCAAGTATATAATAGACAGAAGAGCGGGCCGCCCCACCATTAAACCGCCGGGAGCAGACCTATTGGAGGCGCGGCTTAGGCAGGACCCAATTTTGTATTCATGGACGGCTCCACCAAAGAGACCATCACAGAGCAAAACCACCCGGACGGCACGGGCAATCCAGAAGGAATTTCGCCCGAAAAAATGGAGCTGATCAACACCACTCTTGACAAAATGTACAATGACCCATCCTCCCCAGCGGCGTTTGCAGGCGTTACCGCACTGTGGAAAGAGGCGCGAAAAAAGATTAAACATTTACGAAAAGAAGAAGTGCAGAGCTATTTGGATGGGCACCGCACCTACACATTGATGCGCCCCCGGCGCGTGCACTTTCCGAGAGCCAAAACTGTTGCTGCTGGGTTTATGACCGATGTCCAAGTGGATTTGGCTGATTTTCAAGCGCTTTCTCGTCACAATCGTGGCCACCGATACCTGCTCGTAGCGATTGATGTTCTCTCAAAGCGTGTGTTTGTCGTTCCATTGAAAAATAAGAAGGCTGAAGAGATGCTGGAGGCATTCAAGGAGCTGATTGAGCAAATGCCAATGGTCCCCCACCGCATATTCTCCGACAAAGGCACTGAGTTCAAAAACAAACTGGTCAAAGAATTCTTTGAGGAGCAGGAAATTGAGAAACACGAGCCTGTGCATTCGTCAGTGAAAGCTTCAGTTGCTGAGCGAGCTATCAGAAATGTTAAGCAGCGACTATACAGATATTTTGCGGAAAAGCAGACTCTCAACTGGGTGGATACTGTACAGCAAATTGTTGAGGGAATTAACAGTGCCCCGTCTCGTGTTCATGGGATGCGCCCAATTGATGTCAATTTTCAAAATGCTCAGAAGGTGTGGAAACGAATGTATGGCTCGCAATCATTTGTCAAAAAAACACCCCGCTTCCGTAAAGACGATTTTGTGCGAATGAGCAGGGAGAAGGGGCAGTTCGAAAAGGGGTACCTGCCCAATTACGGCGATGAAATTCTTGAAGTTGACCAAGTGCTGAAGGCGGTGCGTCCGATTCGGTACAAACTTCGTGATGATCATGGCGAAAAGTTCAGGGGCACTTTTTATGAGCAGGAGTTGGCTCGCGTACGCAAGGATGATGAGACAAGCTACAGAATAGAGAAAGTGTTGAAGAAGAGAAGAAAACCCGATGGATCAATTGAGATGCTAGTAAAATTCATAGGCTATCCCGAGAGGGAATGGATCGATGAATCTCAGCTTGTATAAAAGCATTCAGTTTGTTCATTTTTTTACATTTGGATAAATCTTTTTATAATGACATCAAATAGCTTCTTTGTGTTCTTGCCAAGTAATGTGACTGATTACCCGGACAATCAACCGAACAAATTCAGAGTACGTCTTCCAAAACCTCTGCATTTTAGTGGGTCATGGGTGTGTGGACTGCACAGTATCAGTTATCCCTATTCCTGGCACTCAACAATTGGTACGCTGGATGACCAATGGATAGACATTCATTTCACCAATCTCCATTCCGTTGATGAGGACCGACAGCGTGTCATCAGAGTACCTGTCCCTCAAGCATCACATAAAAAAGTTGAGCAACTCAGGGATTTTTTACAAGCAACATTGAAGAGTCAAGAAAAAGTCAAACTTAAGCCGCTTGCGCATGAAGAAGGCTACTTCGATAAACCGGTAGTGATCGGCTCGCCTCCACATGCAAAGCGTCTTAAGAGATCAACAATTGGTGATCTCTCTTCACTGCCCTCGCCCCCGAGGTATGATGAGACAGATGAGCAACAACAGCAGCAGCAGCCTCAGTCTCACCCCAGATTCGATGAGACAGAGAAAGAAGCAGAAAAGGTCAAAGAAACAGCACCTCCTCCTGCCGCTAAGCAACCGATACCGCCTACTCCATCTCTTGCTCCCCCTTCACATCCTTCTACTGAAGCGTCAAAGGCAGTCACAGCAGTGAAACAGACAGCTCCAAAATCTGCTACAGCACCGCCCCCAAAGCCAATTGTGACACCTGCGATAACCAAAACAACCCCGGCTGCAGCTTCCATTCCACCCATTAAGCAAGTTCCATTGGTCCCGAAACCTTCTCCGTCCAAACAGCGGCTGGGCCGGAACCAACTCCAACGCCCACTCCATCATCTAAATCAACTATTCCAACGCCTGCTTCATCGACCAAGCCACAGAATACCCCTAAAATACCATCACCTATGGCAGCTAAACCAAAGGAGCCAAACGCCGCAAAAAAGCCCACTGTACCAACTACCGTATCTACAACATCTATTTCAAATTTAACTTCTCAGATTGGACCTATACCCAAAACACCGAAACCAACGCCACCTCCTATTAAGCCTATTCCGCCTTCAATTCCGACACCATCACCACCACCAAAGGGTCCAGCAAATGATGTGAAACGATCAGTCGAAGCCCCAAACAAAAAGGAATCGAAGAGAATTTTGGATGTGGATGATAGGTTTTTTGGCGGTTTAGCTGCCGGAGACGAGTTTCCCGACGACGATGACAAAGAGTCCGAGTGGCCATATGATCCTTTCAAAAACATTGTCGATGATGTAGAAATACAATACCTTGATGACTTTGAGCGATTCAAGGTGGTGCTTAAAAGTCCACTCATAAGCCACTTGTCATTCTCACCTCAGCTTGGCTATGTGCTTGGATTTGAAAACCCCCAACACGTTGGGCCTCAAGAAGTGTCAAAATATGGCTGTGACTTACGGGGTGGCTTCTCAAGTTTTGCAGTCTACTCAAAAGGACTGACCGAGAACATGATTGTTGGTAATTCGCTGAGTTCGCTGCTTCGCGTGGTGTCGGTGAGCGGTGCCACACCCGGTGACTACAATGAGAAGATTTATGATTCGCCAATATACGCTCGAGTGCTGCCACGGGAGATCAACGAAATTGAAATTGAGCTGCGCACGATGGACAAGGGACGACTGGTGCCATTCGCCTATGGCACGACCATGGCGGTATTAATATTTAAGAAAGTGATAAATTTTTAATACCCACTCATTTTTGTATTCATTCACTCATTTTACGCAAATAAAATGGTTCATATTGTGTTCGATCCAAGCATTATCGGATATGATGAATACATGCAATACGGAAGTGGAATAGAAAGCGAGGATTACTTCAGAGGGTCCAGTCCCTTCCAACGAGGGTATGGACAAAGAGGCGCGGGGGTAGGTGGTGTGTTTCGCGGACTTTGGCGCTTTTTCCTTCCCATTCTTCGTCGTGTTGGCACTACAGTAGGATCGGAGGCACTGAGCACGGGGCAGCGAGTGTTGGAGAGAGTGGGAAACGAGGGAGTGCCGTTTAAGGAGGCATTTGTCAGCGAGGGAAAGAAAGGAATTGATACGGTGCTGGAGAAGGGCGGCCTGCCAAAACAGTTTGGCAGTGGCCGAAGAAAGAGTTTAAAAAGAAAGAAATCTCATGCACCAAGCCATCAGACCATAATTGGACGGACAATCAGCAAACCAGGAACCAAACGTATTCGTTCAGACGCATTTGGACTTTACTAAATAAAAATGGCTTTCCATTCCACGTAGCCTGCAAAGGCATGTCGCATCTCCGGGTCTGACGCCAGCATTCGCTCGATCTCGCATTCCCAGTAGACGTCCACAACGCCCACTTGATTTCGCAAAAATTCCAGTCGTTTCGCGTCTCGCTCCCGCACTTCTCCAGCCGATTTTCCATTGGGCAGAAGCATGTTGTCATCCGGGAAGCACTTGGTGCATCCATGCCACACACAGCCTACACAAATTTTTGCTGTCATTTAAAAATTTGTAAAAATTACCGTTCACTTCAATGGCCCTCTTCTCTGCGTCGATCCAAGCATCCAGAGAGTAGTTGCCCACCCTCTTCTCTCCGCCTGCCGAGTGGGCAGTCTGCAGCTCCACTCCGTGCTTCTCTGCGTACCACTTGAAGAAGCGGAGGGCCAACAGCGACTGGTTTTGGGCGTTGTCGTAGCCTCTTTCCGGTACGATGGCCAAATGATCAGCAGGAAGATGATTTGTCCTGAAGTGCTTCATGCAGGCGCTGGCGATTGTCATGCACTGCTTCAGAACATCAATTCCGTTGTGCTTTTCACGGCTGTCCACAGGTGCTTGTCGTCTTGTGATTTCCAAAAATTCCCGCCGAAATGCCACCAGCGCTGCCATTAAGATCTCCACGTCGTTGGTGCAGTAGCTGGCCAATGCCTCATCCAGAAAAAATGGTTCACTCCGATGTTGTTCGTACCAGTTGTCAAATTGTCGTCTCTTTTCCGGCATCATTCCATGGGCGAGGTAGTCGTCGGGGGTCGGAAAAATTTCGCGGCCATAGTTGTCCGGGCGGTTGACCATATGCGGGAAGAATGGCTTCTCCTCGACGTCCAAGCCGTAGGCGGGGACCAGCTGACCGAGCGCACAGGGCATCAAATTGAACGAATCTCGGAAGACAATGTTGGGGTGTTTGTTCTTCTGCGCCCTCAGCTTCATTTCGTACATTTTATTGCCCTTAATTCGTTTATCAGAATAAAGATATAGGTAAAGATAGACTGACCCGTCTTATCATCTCGGGGTTATAGCCGCGACGGAACAGCTCTCGGAATGTGATGACCATGTCGAAACGGCCACCAAAATGTGAATAGGCGAAGGTGTTGGCCTTGATCGGCAAGTCGTTGATCAGCCAACCAACAAATGCTTGCATGGGGTTGTCGGTGACCACTTGCTTGTCAACCGATGTGTCGGTAAATGGTCGTTGACAGAAGGCAACGCTTCGGTGTGGTCCGCATACCCAGCACCCAGCAGTTCCTTGCTTCCATCTGCCATTTTCAATGCAAGCGGGGCACGACACTTTTGCTGCAATGAAGTTTGGCTCGTGGTTGCGTCGTTCAGGTAGATGAGGGTCAGCAGGGAGGTGTTGCATCGTCTCGAGGTCAAATGCAACGAAGCGATAAGCGTCCATCTCATCCTTAGGCTCAAGTGGTGCAATGAAGCAGCCACGCTCTGTGCTGTGGAAGTTGTTGCAGAGTTGACAGAATTTTTCTCCGCAAACATGTCCCTTTCGCCCCCGTCTGTTGTTGTCGGTAACATTCCAAATCACTCCGCAGTCTTTGCACTTCTTTGACCGCAGGCAGTAGTTGGACTGAAGATGGTGATTGTAGCATCCCACATTGTTGAAGTTTTTGTAGCATCCTTTGCAATTTCGGAAGAAGTCAGGCTCCGGTGGACACGGGAACGCAGGGCCAACACGAGAACACATGAGGCAATGCGACTTGCAGCTGCTGTTGTGTTCCGACGGCTTTTTATAAGGCTTCTCGCACTCAAGGCAATACTTTTTTCCACCAAAAAGTCCGCTGATGAAGTGCACACCGTCAAAATGAGTGTTGTTAAAATATAGAACCAATGGTGTGTCGTAAATGTTGTCAATATATTTGTAGAGCGGTTTGTAGTGGCCGGTTGTCCCAAATATGAAAACGGCAAAGCGATGCCGCTGTTGCGCGTTGTTCCAGTGGTTGATTACAAGCGGTACATAAGTGTCGGCATCGTACGCCTCCAAGTCAAAAGGTGCAGAGATTTGGCGCATCAATTGAACCGTTTCTTGGTGAAACATTCCCCGTTGCCCAAATTGATCGTTTATGTAGCGAAAAAATTTCCAGCTTGGCCATCCGCGCGTCTTTGATACCATTGTTGCTTGGAGTGCATAAAACAAACAATAATTGTTGCTTTTGCCAGCGTTTTGGCTGTTAATCTTAAATTTACAAGTTGTTCATATGCTAAAGAAAGCTTGAAGCACCACCTTGATCAAGCATTTCTCATGAACTTGGTGATTGACGGGTGCCAAACGGCGTCTGGCGCCCCCTTTGATGTGTCGCTTCATGGGAAGTCCGCTGCGATCAACCGTTGTTATGGCAATGGTGAAAGGCTCGCCCCACAAAGTCACATTTTGCTGCTTTTTACTTTGCGCCACCTTGATGAACTGATTCAAGATGGTATTGATGGTGTTGTCGGTGATTTGTCGCAGCGGAATTGGTATGTCACCACCATCCAACAACGGGCTGCTGATCATACATCCGAGATGTGATGGTTCGCACCCCTTTTCCCTGCTGTCCTTTGTTGCTTCATCAATACAATGCTGGAAAATGGCCGCAAGTAGTGTCTCGGGGTCAGCAGGCACATCTCTGACGAGAAATTTCGACTTCACTTTGGTGAAATGGAACTTGGCCACATGCTCCACGTTGCACTCCATCTTTTCCACGTATTCGGATGGCAGTTTTTTGGACGACGTTGTCTCAGCAGCACCTTCACCCTCCTGTTGAGCAAGGCCCAGCAGTTGATTAATCATGAATCCGTGACGCAATTTTTTGGGTTGAGGTTTGCCGAGAATGTCATTGATAGAAAATGGAAATGGTCGTTTAGGGGGACGGTTTTCCATTAAATTTTTATCTAGTAATAGGAGAGAGATGAAATGAGGTTATAAATGATAAAATAGCAAAAAAAATGTGCATATATAGGGGGGAAAGCATATTAAGATCGATATGGTAAGGGTAAAAAATCGATAAGAAATAAAGAGGTGAGCTGTCGGAACGCTCGGGTATATGGTAATAAGCGATGGCGGTATGGGGTACGGGTACGGTAATATTTATTTGGGTAGGCAAAATTTTAACAATGTATAAATAAATGTTAATGTAATTTGTCAGCGTTTTTAAATTGGTAAACATTTTAAACCAATCTTGGCCTGAAGAGCAGCACACTGCCACCCATGAAGCACAAGACGACAGGGCACCTAAACAGCTCGGAAAATTAGTCATGTAAAGAGCGGAAACCTCAAGTTCTAAAAGGCAAATTACATTTGCTGCCAGGATAAACGGAGCTTTGTGTAAAATTAAAGCAACCGCCCTGGTTAACAGCAAATTTAAAAAAAAATTTTTCGACAAATGTGAGAAGGAGGAGAGATGGAACAGAAAAAAGAGAGGCGTGACAAAATTGATAAAAATTTTCAAAATGATTTACCGAATCGGGCGGGTGTTTGAATTGATAGAGTTTTCCGGTTATTGGTAATTGACCACGCCCCTTTTCGACTTGAGATCCCTGCGTGCTTGCACAACTAATACTTGAAAAATTGAGATTCCGCCTGAAAGTCGGATTCATTTTACAAAAATTCTCGATAAAATGGAGAGTCGAATTAACTCCAAAACACCCAAATTTTCAAGACCACTCCCAACTGAGCTGCTTTTGGAGCAGATCATGTGCATCCCACTTATGCGCCTGTTTAACTCAAACGGCGGTAATCACATGGTACTAAATGAATTTAAACATTTTTTTTGTTATTTAGGACCACAATCAACGATCAGCGCAATTAATTGGAAATTTGAAGTTTTACGCAATGGAACGAAAAAATGCACACGCAAAAGCTAAAAAAGCAATTGTAATTTTTATTTTGTTTTATTTTAAGTATTCATTCTCATTTAAAATTAAGAGCGAAATTGTGAAAAAGTATAACATGGCTAGCAGGGCAAGAAAATTGGAATTTGAGGGAGACAATTTGGACTTCAGTTCACTTCGCGAAGAAAATGGATTGACGAAGGACGAATTCCGAAAAGAAATCCTACTGTATTTGTGCTATGGGGGAAATGAAGCTGCAATGTTGGTGAATAACGTTGCGATTACCGTTCCCATTCTGAACGTAATATTTATTTTTTTAATTTTTGTTTAAAACTTATTTTAGTACATTTTCATTCGTCCACTTTTGGAGCAATTATTTGAGTTCATCCTGGAGTCACCAAACCCATTCACCATGCAAAAACGAATATGCGTGGGAGGGCATCATCCGATTCATTTGCCCAAGTCCCTTAGTCTGCCTGCACGTGTCATGGCCAGCAAAGGGATTCACCCCCAAGTCCGCTCGGATGACAAAGAAATTTACAATTTTTTCAATGGACATCTGAAAAGAGTGGTTGGACGAGTCACGATTGTTTATCATATTCGATTTGATGATACATTTTCCATTATGAGTAGCCATTTCGTGTTGGAATGCTAATCTGATGAAATGCCATCCTTTGTATTTTAGTCCGATAAATAATTGAAAAAATTCGTGTCGGAAAATTCAAAGAAATAATTATAGCATATGGTAATCAATCATTTTAATTTGAATTGTAAATTTTAAAATTGTCGGTAACTTTAAAGAAAAATATTCAAATGTGATCAATCACTTAATCATATTTTAGTTTAAATTGTAAAATATTTTCAAAATGTCGGTATGATAAAAAGAAAAAAAATTGAAACATTAAATAAATAATCAATCATCCAATTGAATTAACCTTTTAATCCGAATTACATTTTTGTACGCTTTATCTCGGCCGCCTTTCGACAAAAAGTGCCAACTTCATTGTATTCGAGAGCAAATATTTGTAATCAATCATTGTGTGAACGGTAAAAGGCGTGAAAGTTCAAAGTGTAATGCCGCCCGCCACCATATGTGCCGAGAAACGCCCCCTTCGGAATGTTGTGCCATCGTCGCGGGAGGAACGCCCGGCCGCCCTTCTGCAATGTTGTGCCATTCTCGATTCAAGAGACCATTTTTTTTTGTTATTCCTATTTCATTTGTTTGTTTTAATTTATTTTTATTTAAGTAAATTAATGCGCGTGAAAAATATGCCAAAACAATTTAAAAAATTATTACGCCCCATCATCCGCAAGCCGAAATGCCCCCCCAACCCAGCGACCCATATTATTAATGTAATATTTATTTTTTATTTTTAAATTATTTAATAATTTATTTAAATATTGAATTTTCTCTTATAATTTAAATTATTTTATTTTAGCGTCTCCTCTCCAAAGTCAAAAGCTTGGAGGAAAAGGTCGCGACTCTCGAGCGCGAAAACCATCATCTGCACATTTTGGCCGGCATGAAAATGGAACCCCTCGATGAGGAGCCGATGGACACGCTGGTCCCGGGCCAAAAATTCGTGTGCGGCCCGACGAGTTTCAGCATGGCGTTCGAGCTCGAAAGAATGAAACTGAGTGATTGAATGACCGTGGATGACAGACAGTGTAAGGACGGATCCTTTTTCTAATAATCGTAATTTTTTTGTAATAAATTAATTCTGAAAGTCGAGGGAACAGTTTGGAAAAGAAAGTTTTTTTTTCTAATTTTTAAAGCTAAAGTTTAATAAAATTAAGAACAAAAATTATATTTGATTAAGCATAAATAAATTCATGACAAATAAATAAAATAATATTAGAGACAAATTTGAATATTTTGTTGTTTTTGTTTTTGCTTTTTTCGTTGTTCTTTCCGCTTGATTGTTTTTTTTGACGCCTAGTAAAAAAAAAAACTTAAATTTATTATTAGTAATCCTTAGTAAGACTATTTTCAATTTCATTTCAAAAAATTTTTTCCTTATGGAATCGGCAGTACGAAATCAGCAAGCCGATTTCGGCCTGCCGATTCGGCCTGCCGAAGTCGGCAAGCCGAAATCGGCAAGCCGAAATCGGCAAGCCAAAATCGGCAAGCCGAAATCGGCAGGCCGAAATCGGCAAGCCGAAATCGGCAAGCCGAATCGGCAGGCCGAAATCGGCAGGCCGAAATCGGCTTGCTGATTTCGTATTGCCGATTCCATAAGAAAAAAATCTTTGCAAAAAAAAATAAAAATACGTAACCCTATTGTACCATTTTTCTTAAAAATTTCCTCTAACGACGGGAGAATGTCCAATTCACCCCAACCGCCGCTTCGTTAAACACTGCTCGTTCTTTTCCTCCCTCTCCTCCTTCTCCTCTGATTTGCCTCCACCGTTTTGCTCTCCATCGGTTCCTCCTCTTGCCTTCTTCCTCCGTTTGCGCTTCGCTTCCTCCTCCTCGGTCCGCTCCGTTTCCGTCTCCTCCATTTTGTTCTCCACCCTTTTCTCTTCCTCCTCCTCCCGCTCCACTCCCTCCGCTTCCTCCCCCTCCTCCACCGTCTCGCCCCCCACCATTTTCTGCTCCGCTTCCTCCCCCTCCGCTTCCTCCTTCGTCTCCGCCTCTTCCGCTTCCTCCTCCGCTTCCTCCCCCTCCTCCTCCACCATTTCCTCCTCCGCTTCCTCCCCCTCCTCCTCCACCTCCTCCTCCGCCCCCTCCTCCTCCACCATTTCCTCCTCCGCTTCCTCCTCCTCCCCCATTTCCTCCTCCGCTTCCTCCCCCTCCTCCTCCACCATTTCCTCCTCCGTTTCCTCCCTCTCCTCCTCCACCTCCTCCTCCGCCCCCTCCTCCCCCACCATTTCCTTTTCCGCTTCCTCCTCCTTCATTTCCATTCTCGTCCCCATTTTCAACTCCATCACCACCGCCATCATTTACCACTCCATCCACATCTGCGTCCTCTCCCTCACTTTCCTCAACCACTTCATCATCATCATCATTCAGCCCATTCGCATTCTCTTGCTCACTCTCTTCTCCCTCACTCTCCTCGTCGTCCTCTCTATCCACTTCCCCCCTCTCCTCGTCTTCCTCTCTCTCTTCTCTCTCATTCTCATCTTCCTCCCTCTCCTCTTCATCCCTCTCCTCGTCTTCCTCCCTCTCGTCTTCATTCCTCTCCTCGTCTTCCTCTCTCTCTTCTTCCTCACTCTCTTCCTCATCACTCTCTTCCTCCTCATCATTTTCATCACCATCATCCATTTGCTCTCCCGACTTCAAAAACTGGTGCCATGCATTGTTTAAGCTATACAAGGCTTCTTTCCGCTTAAAATTTTTTAATTATATTGTTTAATTATATTATAGAATAGTATATAGTAAAACTTCAAAAAAAATATTTGATAAAAAATTATTCACTTTTTATTAATTTTAGGCCGAAATCTTGCTAAATTTTAAAATTTTTAAAAATTGATAAGAAATGTTATACGTTCAAACATTTAATTTTTCAAAATTCACCTTCATTTCATGAAATTTTCAAAAAAAAAAATAATAATAATCAAACCCACTAAGAAGGACACATCCAGCAAAATCCAGCCGGCTTTTCGGGACAGGTGTTTCTGCATTCGCGGCAACCAAGGAGTTTGAAACCGGACTGAAGAGAAGCGCGCCAACACAAATCGGTATGTTTGATGACATGTTGGACAACGCCGCCGCAGATTTGTTGGCTCGATGTCGTCATATTCGGTGGTGCGATTGTCGTACAATTGTTTGTACAATTGCAGATTTTCGTTGAGCAATTTGGTCTGAGTCCAATGCAGATGTTGCTCGGAGCAGTCCTGTTGTTGTGCCGTTGTTTTCCGTCGTTTTGCTGCCGGCAACTCGACTGGTGGTGTAATTTGACGCCCAAGTCGTTGGAGAACAAATTGTTGTCGCATTTGGTTGGAAGCGCAGATCCGTCTTCTGTAAAAGAAAAAAATTATTTCAATTAATTATGTGAGAATCAAAACAAAAAAAAACAAAAAAAAAAAACGCAAAAAAAAAAAAAAGTTTTGGTGAGATTTTTGACTCCAATGGATGACCATTGGACGGCATTACGCAACGAAAATCAATTGGAGAATAGTTAATGGCGTCCATTGGTCACTCATTGACCTCAAAATCTATTCCCCCCCCCCCAGAAAAAAGAAATTGTTTGAGCAAAAAAATGAGAGAATTGCTTATTTCCATTCTTTCTCATCCATCGTACAGTCACAATTGCCTGCTCCATCAAATTTCATTAATTAATCCCCCCCCCTCCCTCCCCCTCTTCTATTTTACAGTTCAAAAATCAATCAATCAAATTCCCTTTAATTTACATTTCACTCCCGACATATCCTCGACCCATCCCTTCGCCCCTTAAATCCCATTGTTTTTCGCGCACTGCGATAAGTCGGCGCAACATCCCCTTTTGGCGCATTGCGATAACTTGGCGCAACATTCCCCACTCCCCCCCTACCAGCCTCCCTTTTTTCGAGTCCATAAATCAATCAAAATTTCGCGCAATTAGCACCCCCCCCCACTCCCAGCCATAAATCAATCAATCAATCACTTCCCCGAAACCCCCCTAACCCTCGGGATGCCGGCGTCTTCAAAGGGAATCCCGCCCCCACCACTCCCGAACACCTGCCAAAAGCGGCAACATCAAAGCGCAAAAGCGCCCCACACCCTGGCGTTTGTGCGCGAAAAACATTTCGCGCACTGCGATAAGTCGGGGAGGGTAACTACTGTGGTTCGTCGGTTTGCTGCTCTACCGAATGTTGTTCAACAACAAACACCCCATGGAAAATTGGGAGCCAAAGCGCCGTTTGGACATGGAATTCATGGCCAAGATGGGCTTCTCCAAGTTGAAGCAGTTCAATGGCATGTACAGAACGGACGATTTTGTGCCGGGAGACTTTGGCATTGTTCCATTGAACCCGATAAGTCGGTGGATTTGGATGCCGGAGAGTGGGCGAGACGAAACTGGAGAAATGGCACTGGTGGAGGAACGGATTGGCATGGAACAGGTGGCCAATTAAAATGCCAAACAGTGTAATATTTAATTAATTATTATTATTTAGGATTATATCGGCAAACTGAGAAGCATTGTCAGTGAATTTGTGCAGAATAATCAAAAAATGCAATTCAATTATTCAAGATTTGCTGCTGATGAAGAGAATAATGCGCCTCAGAAAAAATTGTTTGATCTGACCAAAGTAATTAGAATTAATTATTCAATTAGTTTATTTAATTATGTTTAATTTAAAATTAATAACGTATTATCTCTTAATTAATTAATGTTTTAGTTGTGCCTTCAAACATTTCCTGAGCATCGAATTGCGCTTATTTTTCTTGCACAAGTTCATAAACAGCTTTCAAAAAACTGACAGATATAATTGGATAATTATCATTTGTAATATGTTTTTTCATTGTAATTAGCAAACAAATAATAATAATCAAGAAATGTGTTTTAATTTCATATTATTGTTGTTATAGCGTTATTGTTGTTAATAGATAAATTATTTTAATTGAAAAATCATTTTTTCAACAATTAATTTGTTTGTTTCCTCTCAGAAATGCCATTTGATATGAAAAATATTTATTTAAATATTGCGAAAATTAGTACTCCTCAGTGAAACATTAGGAAATATTTTCTGCAAAGATTAGCTAAACGAGATAAAAATGCTACCCCACATTTGCGCCTCGGACATCAGCTCTCCAGAATTTTTTTTTGAAAAAAAAAATAACAGAATTTGTTTCTGATAATCAACAGACCTTGTTTTCTTAATTTTAAAGGTGTTTAAGCCATCCGGGATTGAAAAAAATTTAATTTGAACCCGAATTAGGACATAGGCGCAAATGTCTGGACACGATAAAAATATAAAAGAAAATTTGTAAAATAGGGAAAAGTTCCGCAACCGAAATATAAAAAGATTTCAATTAAACTAAGTATTAAATTAAAACCGTAAAATTTTATAAATTCTAAATTGATTTGCTTATAAATACCGAAATATCTTACACCGTACTAAAACTTTTTCTTATAATAGATAATATAATTTTTTTTTTGAAACAGCAAAAATTAATTTATTTTAATTCTAATTTTCTTCTTTACTCAAATTCTGTCGTTGGCACCACGGAAAAATTAATTGCATCAAAATGTACATTTTTTCACTTTAAAATACGACAATTAACTGAAAAAATATTCGTTTGAAAGAAGAAAAAAAAAATTAAAAATGCAAAATGAAAGCAAAAAAAGCGGAAAAAGAAATTTGAAATAAAAACAGATTAAAAAATCATTTTTATTTTTTACTCAGTGTTGAAAAATGGGGAAAATTGCACTCCAAATCGGTGAGGATGTCTTTAATGAGATTTAAATTTATATTTTTTTAAATTTCGAGCATTGTTAGCTTTTATTTTATGAAAATTTCCTTCAAAATCCCGCTTCTTTTCAAAACTTAGGTAACAAATTTGTCAGTTTATTTGGAGATGGTGCGAGTTATGGCTGATCAAAATGGTTACAGGAAGTTTGGGTACCAGAGGGATGGATTTCAAAAAAATAAAACAAAATAAATATGTAAAATGTAATAAAAGCATTAAAATTTAGTAAATTTTAACAACCCTTGTGCTTAAAATTTATATATTCTTGAAAATTAAAAATTTAAGTATGGAAACCTGGCAATCTTATTATTTAGTCAATTCTTACAGCTGTTTATACGTAGGGAAACTCATAAAATTTTAATTCTTGAACAGACTGAGCCTTGTTATGGAACAAATAATACATGTTAGAATGAATGGTAATGAGTCTAGCAAATTAAGCATGGTAAATTGAGCGGATATTCGTTCAAAACTTTCGGTTTTTAACTTGATTAAAATTTACAATGCTTTTAAATTAAATGGTTGCAATTTATAGACAATTAAAAATTTTATTTTTTAATTCCTTAATTTGGTGCCAAACTTCCCAACGCGATCAAAATAAACAATGCATAAAAGGCAGTGAGTGTATTTTTTGAATTAGCGCGCAAAACTTGCGCTTTTGGCATTTAGAAAGGTTTTTGCTAACACTGCGTTTGACCAGAGTC
This sequence comes from Heterodera schachtii, assembly GCA_023374025.1. Lineage (NCBI taxonomy): Eukaryota > Metazoa > Nematoda > Chromadorea > Rhabditida > Heteroderidae > Heterodera > Heterodera schachtii. Next base: position 257,448 of record SIJG01000096.1, on the reverse strand, counting down.
CCCAAGTGTCCTTTTTTCTAAGATTTGTCCTTTTTTGGAGGGGCCGGATCTTAGAAAGCCAAAATGTCCTTTTTTCTAAGATTTGTCCTTTTTTTGGCACGACCTCCTTATTTTGTGCTTATTCTTGGATTTAAAAATAAAAATACAAAATGAATAACTTTCTTGAAATACCTATCATTTTTATTAAAGCGAATGTTTGAATTAATTTTTATTTTGAAAACAATTAAATTTTATTTCATTTTCTTGAGTTAAAGTGCCCAAAATTTCAGTGAAAATCTGTAAAAATGCCATGCCCAAAATTTCAATGAAAATCTGTTAAAAATGGTAAATTTCTATTTTTCCTCCGGCGGCGCCTATCGGCACCGACGGGCCCCCAATTTTCATAAAAATGGGCTCAAAATCCCAAAAATTGGTCATTTTTTGGTGTAAATCTGTTAACAAATTGCATAGAAATTTTCAAAAATTTTCACGGCAGCGCCTACCGGCGCCACCGGACCCCCCCCCCGGTTCCCAAAAAGTTTTTGGAAAAAGCGTGCCGTAAAAAAAACATTTTTATTGATTTTTTCATTTTGATGAATATTTTCCAAAATGTGATTTTTGACCCCAAATGATGATTTTTGTCGGCCAAATGCTGATTTTGAAAATTTCAGTTGGCAGCCCTGGTTTTTACGCTAATAAAATATTGTTTTAAGTCTATTTTTCATGTTTTATTGCGTTCCTTCGCGCTACTATTAGTTTTAGAAAAAATCTTATTTTTGGGGTCCGAATCTTAGTTTTTGAGCCAGTTTTGTCTTATTTTGAAAAAAAAAAACTTGGGAACTCTGGGTTTGACCCATGTTTGTATACCACCTACTCTTTTTAAAATTAGGAATTGGAAAATGAAACAGAGAAAAATTATCAAAATAATAGCCTTTTTCAAAATATTCATATTACTTTCAAAAAATTCTCAATAGTGTCGAATTTACACAATGTCGAAATGGTCCATTGTCGAAAAGCAGCAAAACGGTGAAAGTTTTTGAAATAGTTCAATGTCGAAAATACTCAGTGTCGAATTACTAACAATAAGTGTCGAAATTACTTAATGTCGAATTACTAAGTGCCAAAATTACTTAATGTCGAATTACTAAGTGTCGAAATTACTTAATGTCGAATTACTAAGTGTCGAAATTACTTAATATCGAATTACTAAATGTCGAAATTACTTAATGTCGAATTACTAAGTGTCGAAATTACTTAATGTCGAATTACTAAGTGTCGAAATTACTTAATGTCGAATTACTAAGTGTCGAAATTACTTAATGTCGAATTACTAAGTGTCGAAATTACTTAATATCGAATTACTAAATGTCGAAATTACTTAATGTCGAATTACTAAGTGTCGAAATTACTTAATGTCGAATTACTAAGTGTCGAAATTACTTAATGTCGAATTACTAAGTGTCGAAATTACTTAATGTCGAATTACTAAGTGTCGAAATTACTTAATGTCGAATTACTAAGTGTCGAAATTACTTAATGTCGAATTACTAAGTGTCGAAATTACTTAATATCGAATTACTAAATGTCGAAATTACTTAATGTCGAATTACTAAGTGTCGAAATTACTTAATGTCGAATTACTAAGTGTCGAAATTACTTAATGTCGAATTACTAAGTGTCGAAATTACATAGCGCCCATTAAATGAGTTTCTGTAATTTTTATATTTAAAAATTTCTGTTAACTTTTTCTTGAGCTTTCATCAAGATTTCTTCACCGAAATTTTTAAATTTCTCCAGCCATCCCCGACAAAATTTGTCGGGGAATTTCCTTTCAGAATTTATAAATTATTTCTTATTTTATTTATGTTTATTAATTTATTTTAGTGTTTTTTTCTTTGGAAAAATGGATCAAAAAAAAAATTCAACATAACAAAACACTCCATCATCATGATTTGTGCAGAATAAGCCAATAATGGGAAATAATCATATGATAGTGCCCAAACAGTAATTAATTCGTAATTTATTGAATTTAATTGCTGTTTTATGAATTTCATCATCATTATCTTGTAAATCATCCTTACGGAAAATAATCTTGTGATTTTTTGCATTTTTTTATTTTTATTTTAATGATTAAAAATAATTAAATGGGCCGGAAATTGTTTGAAATTGCAAAATTAGTTGTTAAAATTTGCATCATCCACACTTAATCCATGACGAGATTAGTAAGGGCAAACAAATAAAATGGAATATTTAAGCTGAGAATTTTGTAATAATTTTAACTTAATGAAATTCAAAAAAACTAATAAATTATTTTTCTGTATTTTAATTAAAAATTTATATAAATAAAAAATATTTTACAAAAATTCGGACCATTCATTTAATTATAATAAAATATTAACAGCAAAAGATTTTATGATTTTGACAATATTTATTTCCATAAACATAAATATTCGTTGTTTAGCAAAAACAACTTTAAAACAAATAAATAATTCAACTAATAATTTAATTGTTTATTTTAAATGTCAACATTTTACATTCCTTCAATTCTCCTTTACGGATTTATTTTGCATTTTGCCAATATTTTGCTTTGTTCGGCACCAAATCCCATGAACAATTTTGCAATTAATAAAGGTTATGAAAATTTGATTTTTATAATAAATTTCTATTTAAAGGCTCACCATTTTTTGGCCAATCGCCAAAATTTCACTTTCAATTAAAATCGGAGGAACAAAAAAACCATTCAAAAGTGATGTCAATTTCACGAATTGCACCAGCCCATTCTTCAATAGAAATTGGTAAAATTTAAATAAAAAAAAATAAAAATAAATTATTTTCTTAAAATCAGCGCCTAAAAAATCGGTAGAAGCAATTGAAAAGAATATTATTAGACCAAAAACTGAAATAAATTTGGAAAATGAAATGGATGGACAAAACGCCACAAATGCAAACATTTCGCCAAATTTCAAATGCCCTCTCAACGAATATTTGTCCGCTGTTGTGACTTATCACGGCTTTTATTTCAATGTTCCGTCGATAACAATCGCAAAAATTGCAATGAATTTGATTTTTGCCGTTTTGTCCTCACAAAAATGGTCAATAAAACATCAGCAAAACTTTGATCAGCCAATTTTTGATGGCATTTTAACATTTGAACATTTTTTGGTGATTCGTCAAAATGAATTTGAATTTGGCGCCGAAGAATTGGCGGGAAATTTGAAAATTGAATTTAACAAAACGGTGGAAATAGTCAAAGACCCACGGGAAAGGACACTTCCATCAGAACAGAGACCAAAACAGCAGATGATTTGGCTGAAAGATGTGCTATTTATGAGTCCTGAGCAAATCAAAGTTTGTCATTAACCACTTAATTACCTATTTAATTAATTACCCAATTAAATAAATATTTATTAAATAATTCAGGATAACAGAAGCACAACAACGGGCAAAGACTTGGTGTGGTTCGTCGGTTTGCTGCTCTACCGAATGTTGTTCAACAACAAACACCCCATGGACAATTGGGAGCCAAAGCGCCGTTTGGACATGGAATTCATGGCCAAGATGGGCTTCTCCAAGTTGAAGCAGTTCAATGACATGTACAAAACAGACGATTTTGTGACGGGAGACTTTGGCATCGTTCCGTTGAAGCCGAAAAGTCGGTGGATTTGGATGCCGGAGAGTGGGCGAGACGAAACTGGAGAAATGGCACTGGTGGAGGAACGGATTGGCATGGAACAGGTGGCCAATTAAAACGTAAAACGATGAAATTAATTAATTAATATTATTTAGGATTATATCGTCAAATTGAGAAGCATTGTCAATGAATATGTGCAGAATAATCAAAAAATGCAATTCAATTATTCAAGATTTGCTGCTGATGAAGAGAATAATGCGCCTCAGAAAAAATTGTTTGATCTGACCAAAGTAATTAGAATTAATTATTCAATTAGTTTATTTAATTATGTTTAATTTAAAATTAATAACGTATTATCTCTTAATTAATTAATGTTTTAGTTGTGCCTTCAAACATTTCCTGAGCATCGAATTGCGCTTATTTTTCTTGCACAAGTTCATAAACAGCTTTCAAAAAACTGACAGATATAATTGGATAATTATCATTTGTAATATGTTTTTTCATTGTAATTAGCAAACAAATAATAATAATCAAGAAATGTGTTTGTTGTTATAGCGTTATTGTTGTTAATAGATAAATTATTTTAATTGAAAAATCATTTTTTCAACAATTAATTTGTTTGTTTCCTCTCAGAAATGCCATTTGATATGAAAAATATTTATTTAAATATTGCGAAAATTAGTACTCCTCAGTGAAACATTAGGAAATATTTTCTGCAAAGATTAGCTAAACGAGATAAAAATGCTACCCCACATTTGCGCCTCGGACATCAGCTCTCCAGAATTTTTTTTTGAAAAAAAAAATAACAGAATTTGTTTCTGATAATCAACAGACCTTGTTTTCTTAATTTTAAAGGTGTTTAAGCCATCCGGGATTGAAAAAAATTTAAGTTTGAACCCGAATTAGGACATAGGCGCAAATGTCTGGACACGATAAAAATATAAAAGAAAATTTGTAAAATAGGGAAAAGTTCCGCAACCGAAATATAAAAAGATTTCAATTAAACTAAGTATTAAATTAAAACCGTAAAATTTTATAAATTCTAAATTGATTTGCTTATAAATACCGAAATATCTTACACCGTACTAAAACTTTTTCTTATAATAGATAATATAATTTTTTTTTTGAAACAGCAAAAATTAATTTATTTTAATTCTAATTTTCTTCTTTACTCAAATTCTGTCGTTGGCACCACGGAAAAATTAATTGCATCAAAATGTACATTTTTTCACTTTAAAATACGACAATTAACTGAAAAAATATTCGTTTGAAAGAAGAAAAAAAAAATTAAAAATGCAAAATGAAAGCAAAAAAAGCGGAAAAAGAAATTTGAAATAAAAACAGATTAAAAAATCATTTTTATTTTTTACTCAGTGTTGAAAAATGGGGAAAATTGCACTCCAAATCGGTGAGGATGTCTTTAATGAGATTTAAATTTATATTTTTTTAAATTTCGAGCATTGTTAGCTTTTATTTTATGAAAATTTCCTTCAAAATCCCGCTTCTTTTCAAAACTTAGGTAACAAATTTGTCAGTTTATTTGGAGATGGTGCGAGTTATGGCTGATCAAAATGGCGACAGGAAGTTTGGGTACCAGAGGGATGGATTTCAAAAAAATAAAACAAAATAAATATGTTAAATGTAATAAAAGCATTAAAATTTAGTAAATTTTAACAACCCTTGTGCTTAAAATTTATATATTCTTGAAAATTAAAAAATTTAAGTATGGAAACCTGGCAATCTTATTATTTAGTCAATTCTTACAGCTGTTTATACGTAGGGAAACTCATAAAATTTTAATTCTTGAACAGACTGAGCCTTGTTATGGAACAAATAATACATGTTAGAATGAATGGTAATGAGTCTAGCAAATTAAGCATGGTAAATTGAGCGGATATTCGTTCAAAACTTTCGGTTTTTAACTTGATTAAAATTTACAATGCTTTTAAATTAAATGGTTGCAATTTATAGACAATTAAAAATTTTATTTTTTAATTCCTTAATTTGGTGCCAAACTTCCCAACGCGATCAAAATAAACAATGCATAAAAGGCAGTGAGTGTATTTTTTGAATTAGCGCGCAAAACTTGCGCTTTTGGCATTTAGAAAGGTTTTTGCTAACACTGGGTTTGACCAGAGTCCCCAAGTGTCCTTTTTTCTAAGGTTTGTCCTTTTTTGGAGGGGCCGGATCTTAGAAAGCCAAAATGTCCTTTTTTCTAAGATTTATCCTTTTTTTGGCATGACCTCCTTATTTTGTGCTTATTCTTGGATTTAAAAATAAAAATACAAAAATGATTTTATTGAAGCGAATGTTTGAATTAATTTTTATTTTGAAAACAATTAAATTTTATTTCATTTTCTTGAGTTAAAGTGCCCAAAATTTCAGTGAAAATCTGTAAAAATGCCATGCCCAAAATTTCAATGAAAATCTGTTAAAAATGGTAAATTTCTATTTTTCCTCCGGCGGCGCCTATCGGCACCGACGGGCCCCCAATTTTCATAAAAATGGGCTCAAAATCCCAAAAATTGGTCATTTTTTGGTGTAAATCTGTTAACAAATTGCATAGAAATTTTCAAAAATTTTCACGGCAGCGCCTACCGGCGCCACCGGACCCCCCCCCCCCCGGTTCCCAAAAAGTTTTTTGGAAAAAGCGTGCCGTAAAAAAAACATTTTTATTGATTTTTTCATTTTGATGAATATTTTTCAAAATGTGATTTTTGACCCCAAATGATGATTTTTGTCGGCCAAATGCTGATTTTGAAAATTTCAGTTGGCAACCCTGATTTTTACGCTAATAAAATATTGTTTTAACTCTATTTTTCATGTTTTTATTGCGTTCCTTCGCGCTACTATTAGTTTTAGAAAAAATCTTATTTTTGGGGTCCGAATCTTAGTTTTTGAGCCATTTTGTCTTATTTTGAAAAAAAAAAACTTGGGAACTCTGGGTTTGACCCATGTTTGTATACCACCTACTCTTTTTTAAATTAGGAATTGGAAAATGAAACAGAGAAAAATTATCAAAATAATAGCCTTTTCAAAATATTCATATTACTTTCAAAAAATTCTCAATAGTGTCGAATTTACACAATGTCGAAATGGTCCATTGTCGAAAATGCAGCAAAACGGTGAAAGTTTTTGAAATAGTTCAATGTCGAAAATACTCAGTGTCGAATTACTAACAATAAGTGTCGAAATTACTTAATGTCGAATTACTAAGTGTCGAAATTACTTAATGTCGAATTACTAAGTGTCGAATACTTAATTAATGTCGAATTACTAAGTGTCGAAATTACTTAATGTCGAATTACTAAGTGTCGAAATTACTTAATGTCGAATTACTAAGTGTCGAAATTACTTAATGTCGAATTACTAAGTGTCGAAATTACTTAATTTCGAATTACTAAGTGTCGAAATTACATAGCGCCCATTAAATGAGTTTCTGTAATTTTTATATTTAAAAATTTCTGTTAACTTTTTCTTGAGCTTTCATCAAGATTTCTTCACCGAAATTTTTAAATTTCTCCAGCCATCCCCGACAAAATTTGTCGGGGAATTTCCTTTCAGAATTTATAAATTATTTCTTATTTTATTTATGTTTATTAATTTATTTTAGTGTTTTTTTTCTTTGGAAAAATTGATCAAAAAAAAAAATTAAACATAACAAACACTCCATCATCATGATTTGTGCAGAATAAGCCAATAATGGGAAATAATCATATGATAGTGCCCAAACAGTAATTAATTCGTAATTTATTGAATTTAATTGCTGTTTTATGAATTTCATCATCATTATCTTGTAAATCATCCTTACGGAAAATAATCTTGTGATTTTTTGCATTTTTTTATTTTTATTTTAATGATTAAAAATAATTAAATGGGCCGGAAATTGTTTGAAATTGCAAAATTAGTTGTTAAAATTTGCATCATCCACACTTAATCCATGACGAGATTAGTAAGGGCAAACAAATAAAATGGAATATTTAAGCTGAGAATTTTGTAATAATTTTAACTTAATGAAATTCAAAAAAACTAATAAATTATTTTTCTGTAGTTTAATTAAAAATTTATATAAATAAAAAATATTTTACAAAAATTCGGACCATTCATTTAATTATAATAAAATATTAACAGCAAAAGATTTTATGATTTTGACAATATTTATTTCCATAAACATAAATATTCGTTGTTTAGCAAAAACAACTTTAAAACAAATAAATAATTCAACTAATAATTTAATTGTTTATTTTAAATGTCAACATTTTACATTCCTTCAATTCTCCTTTACGGATTTATTTTGCATTTTGCCAATATTTTGCTTTGTTCGGCACCAAATCCCATGAACAATTTTGCAATTAATAAAGGTTATGAAAATTTGATTTTTATAATAAATTTCTATTTAAAGGCTCACCATTTTTTGGCCAATCGCCAAAATTTCACTTTCAATTAAAATCGGAGGAACAAAAAAGCCATTCAAAAGTGATGTCAATTTCACGAATTGCACCAGCCCATTCTTCAATAGAAATTGGTAAAATTTAAATAAAAAAAAAATAAAAATAAATTATTTTCTTAAAATCAGCGCCTAAAAAATCGGTAGAAGCAATTGAAAAGAATATTATTAGACCAAAAACTGAAATAAATTTGGAAAATGAAATGGATGGACAAAACGCCACAAATGCAAACATTTCGCCAAATTTCAAATGCCCTCTCAACGAATATTTGTCCGCTGTTGTGACTTCTCACGGCTTTTACCACAAAGTGCCGCGAAAACAATCGCAAAAATTGCACTGAATTTGATTTTTGCCGTTTTGTCCTCACAAAAATGGTCAATAAAACATCAGCAAAACTTTGATCAGCCAATTTTTGATGGCATTTTAACATTTGAACATTTTTTGGTGATTCGTCAAAATGAATTTGAATTTGGCGCCGAAGAATTGGCGGGAAATTTGAAAATTGAATTTAACAAAACGGTGGAAATAGTCAAAGACCCACGGGAAAGGACACTTCCATCAGAACAGAGACCAAAACAGCAGATGATTTGGCTGAAAGATGTGCTATTTATGAGTCCTGAGCAAATCAAAGTTTGTCATTAACCACTTAATTACCTATTTAATTAATTACCCAATTAAATAAATATTTATTAAATAATTCAGGATAACAGAAGCACAACAACGGGCAAAGACTTGGTGTGGTTCGTCGGTTTGCTGCTCTACCGAATGTTGTTCAACAACAAACACCCCATGGACAATTGGGAGCCAAAGCGCCGTTTGGACATGGAATTCATGGCCAAGATGGGCTTCTCCAAGTTGAAGCAGTTCAATGACATGTACAAAACAGGACGATTTTGTGACGGGAGACTTTGGCATCGTTCCGTTGAAGCCGAAAAGTCGGTGGATTTGGATGCCGGAGAGTGGGCGAGACGAAACTGGAGAAATGGCACTGGTGGAGGAACGGATTGGCATGGAACAGGTGGCCAATTAAAATGCCAAACAGTGTAATATTTAATTAATTATTATTATTTAGGATTATATCGGCAAACTGAGAAGCATTGTCAGTGAATTTGTGCAGAATAATCAAAAAATGCAATTCAATTATTCAAGATTTGCTGCTGATGAAGAGAATAATGCGCCTCAGAAAAAATTGTTTGATCTGACCAAAGTAATTAGAATTAATTATTCAATTAGTTTATTTAATTATGTTTAATTTAAAATTAATAACGTATTATCTCTTAATTAATTAATGTTTTAGTTGTGCCTTCAAACATTTCCTGAGCATCGAATTGCGCTTATTTTTCTTGCACAAGTTCATAAACAGCTTTCAAAAAACTGACAGATATAATTGGATAATTATCATTTGTAATATGTTTTTTCATTGTAATTAGCAAACAAATAATAATAATCAAGAAATGTGTTTTAATTTCATATTATTGTTGTTATAGCGTTATTGTTGTTAATAGATAAATTATTTTAATTGAAAAATCATTTTTTCAACAATTAATTTGTTTGTTTCCTCTCAGAAATGCCATTTGATATGAAAAATATTTATTTAAATATTGCGAAAATTAGTACTCCTCAGTGAAACATTAGGAAATATTTTCTGCAAAGATTAGCTAAACGAGATAAAAATGCTACCCCACATTTGCGCCTCGGACATCAGCTCTCCAGAATTTTTTTTTGAAAAAAAAAATAACAGAATTTGTTTCTGATAATCAACAGACCTTGTTTTCTTAATTTTAAAGGTGTTTAAGCCATCCGGGATTGAAAAAAATTTAATTTGAACCCGAATTAGGACATAGGCGCAAATGTCTGGACACGATAAAAATATAAAAGAAAATTTGTAAAATAGGGAAAAGTTCCGCAACCGAAATATAAAAAGATTTCAATTAAACTAAGTATTAAATTAAAACCGTAAAATTTTATAAATTCTAAATTGATTTGCTTATAAATACCGAAATATCTTACACCGTACTAAAACTTTTTCTTATAATAGATAATATAATTTTTTTTTGAAACAGCAAAAATTAATTTATTTTAATTCTAATTTTCTTCTTTACTCAAATTCTGTCGTTGGCACCACGGAAAAATTAATTGCATCAAAATGTACATTTTTTCACTTTAAAATACGACAATTAACTGAAAAAATATTCGTTTGAAAGAAGAAAAAAAAATTAAAAATGCAAAATGAAAGCAAAAAAAGCGGAAAAAGAAATTTGAAATAAAAACAGATTAAAAAATCATTTTTATTTTTACTCAGTGGTGAAAAATGGGGGAAAATTGCACTCCAAATCGGTGAGGATGTCTTTAATGAGATTTAAATTTATATTTTTTTAAATTTCGAGCATTGTTAGCTTTTATTTTATGAAAATTTCCTTCAAAATCCCGCTTCTTTTCAAAACTTAGGTAACAAATTTGTCAGTTTATTTGGAGATGGTGCGAGTTATGGCTGATCAAAATGGCGACAGGAAGTTTGGGTACCAGAGGGATGGATTTCAAAAAAATAAAACAAAATAAATATGTTAAATGTAATAAAAGCATTAAAATTTAGTAAATTTTAACAACCCTTGTGCTTAAAATTTATATATTCTTGAAAATTAAAAAATTTAAGTATGGAAACCTGGCAATCTTATTATTTAGTCAATTCTTACAGCTGTTTATACGTAGGGAAACTCATAAAATTTTAATTCTTGAACAGACTGAGCCTTGTTATGGAACAAATAATACATGTTAGAATGAATGGTAATGAGTCTAGCAAATTAAGCATGGTAAATTGAGCGGATATTCGTTCAAAACTTTCGGTTTTTAACTTGATTAAAATTTACAATGCTTTTAAATTAAATGGTTGCAATTTATAGACAATTAAAAATTTTATTTTTTAATTCCTTAATTTGGTGCCAAACTTCCCAACGCGATCAAAATAAACAATGCATAAAAGGCAGTGGAGTGTATTTTTTGAATTAGCGCGCAAAACTTGCGCTTTTGGCATTTAGAAAGGTTTTTGCTAACACTGCGTTTGACCAGAGTCCCCAAGTGTCCTTTTTTCTAAGATTTGTCCTTTTTTTTGGCACGACCTCATTATTTTGTGCTTATTCTTGGATTTAAAAATAAAAATACAAAAATGAATAACTTTCTTGAATTACCTATCATTTTTTATTGAAGCGAATGTTTGAATTAATTTTTATTTTGAAAACAATTAAATTTTATTTCATTTTCTTGAGTTAAAGTGCCCAAAATTTCAGTGAAAATCTGTAAAAATGCCATGCCCAAAATTTCAATGAAAATCTGTTAAAAATGGTAAATTTCTATTTTTCCTCCGGCGGCGCCTATCGGCACCGACGGGCCCCCAATTTTCATAAAAATGGGCTCAAAATCCCAAAAATTGGTCATTTTTTGGTGTAAATCTGTTAACAAATTGCATAGAAATTTTCAAAAATTTTCATGGCAGCGCCTACCGGCGCCACCGGACCCCCCCCCCCGGTTCCCAAAAAGTTTTTTGGAAAAAGCGTGCCGTAAAAAAAACATTTTTATTGATTTTTTCATTTTGATGAATATTTTCCAAAATGTGATTTTTGACCCCAAATGATGATTTTTGTCGGCCAAATGCTGATTTTGAAATTTCAGTTGGCAACCCTGGTTTTTACGCTAATAAAATATTGTTTTAACTCTATTTTTCATGTTTTTATTGCGTTCCTTCGCGCTACTATTAGTTTTAGAAAAAATCTTATTTTTGGGGTCCGAATCTTAGTTTTTGAGCCGTTTTGTCTTATTTTGAAAAAAAAAAACTTGGGAACTCTGGGTTTGACCCATGTTTGTATACCACCTACTCTTTTTAAAATTAGGAATTGGAAAATGAAACAGAGAAAAATTATCAAAATAATAGCATTTTTCAAAATATTCATATTACTTTCAAATAATTCTCAATAGTGTCGAATTTACACAATGTCGAAATGGTCCATTGTCGAAAATGCAGCAAAACGGTGAAAGTTTTTGAAATAGTTCAATGTCGAAAATACTCAGTGTCGAATTACTAACAATAAGTGTCGAAATTACTTAATGTCGAAATTACTAAGTGTCGAAATTACTTAATTTCGAATTACTAAGTGTCGAAATTACTTAATGTCGAATTACTAAGGGTCGAAATTACTTAATGTCGAATTACTAAGTGTCGAAATTACTTAGTGTCGGATTACTAAGTGTCGAAATTACTTAATTCGAATTACTAAGTGTCGAAATTACTTAATGTCGAATTACTAAATGTCGAAATTACATAGCGCCCATTAAATGAGTTTCTGTAATTTTTATATTTAAAAATTTCTGTTAACTTTTTCTTGAGCTTTCATCAAGATTTCTTCACCGAAATTTTTAAATTTCTCCAGCCATCCCCGACAAAATTTGTCGGGGAATTTCCTTCCAGAATTTATAAATTATTTCTTATTTTATTTATGTTTATTAATTTATTTTAGTGTTTTTTTTCTTTGGAAAAATTGATCAAAAAAAAAAATTAAACATAACAAACACTCCATCATCATGATTTGTGCAGAATAAGCCAATAATGGGAAATAATCATATGATAGTGCCCAAACAGTAATTAATTCGTAATTTATTGAATTTAATTGCTGTTTTATGAATTTCATCATCATTATCTTGTAAATCATCCTTACGGAAAATAATCTTGTGATTTTTTGCATTTTTTTATTTTTATTTTAATGATTAAAAATAATTAAATGGGCCGGAAATTGTTTGAAATTGCAAAATTAGTTGTTAAAATTTGCATCATCCACACTTAATCCATGACGAGATTAGTAAGGGCAAACAAATAAAATGGAATATTTAAGCTGAGAATTTTGTAATAATTTTAACTTAATGAAATTCAAAAAAACTAATAAATTATTTTTCTGTAGTTTAATTAAAAATTTATATAAATAAAAAATATTTTACAAAAATTCGGACCATTCATTTAATTATAATAAAATATTAACAGCAAAAGATTTTATGATTTTGACAATATTTATTTCCATAAACATAAATATTCGTTGTTTAGCAAAAACAACTTTAAAACAAATAAATAATTCAACTAATAATTTAATTGTTTATTTTAAATGTCAACATTTTACATTCCTTCAATTCTCCTTTACGGATTTATTTTGCATTTTGCCAATATTTTGCTTTGTTCGGCACCAAATCCCATGAACAATTTTGCAATTAATAAAGGTTATGAAAATTTGATTTTTATAATAAATTTCTATTTAAAGGCTCACCATTTTTTGGCCAATCGCCAAAATTTCACTTTCAATTAAAATCGGAGGAACAAAAAAACCATTCAAAAGTGATGTCAATTTCACGAATTGCACCAGCCCATTCTTCAATAGAAATTGGTAAAATTTAAATTAAAAAAAAAATAAATAAATTATTTTCTTAAAATCAGCGCCTAAAAAATCGGTAGAAGCAATTGAAAAGAATATTATTAGACCAAAAACTGAAATAAATTTGGAAAATGAAATGGATGGACAAAACGCCACAAATGCAAACATTTCGCCAAATTTCAAATGCCCTCTCAACGAATATTTGTCCGCTGTTGTGGCTTATCACGGCTTTTACCACAATGTGCCAACGAAAACAATCGCAAAAATTGCACTGAATTTGATTTTTGCCGTTTTGTCCTCACAAATATGGTCAATAAAACATCAGCAAAACTTTGATCAGCCAATTTTTGATGGCATTTTAACATTTGAACATTTTTTGGTGATTCGTCAAAATGAATTTGAATTTGGCGACGAAGAATTGGCGGGAAATTTGAAAATTGAATTTAACAAAACGGTGGAAAAGGTCAAAGACCCACGGGAAAGGACACTTCCATCAGAACAGAGACCAAAACAGCAGATGATTTGGCTGAAAGATGTGCTTTTTATGAGTCCTGAGCAAATCAAAGTTTGTCATTAACCACTTAATTACCTATTTAATTAATTACCCAATTAAATAAATATTTATTAAATAATTCAGGATAACAGAAGCACAACGGGCAAAGACTTGGTGTGGTTCGTCGGTTTGCTGCTCTACCGAATGTTGTTCAACAACAAACACCCCATGGACAATTGGGAGCCAAAGCGCCGTTTGGACATGGAATTCATGGCCAAGATGGGCTTCTCCAAGTTGAAGCAGTTCAATGACATGTACAAAACAGACGATTTTGTGACGGGAGACTTTGGCATCGTTCCATTGAAGCCGAAAAGTCGGTGGATTTTGATGCCGGAGAGTGGGCGAGACGAAACTGGAGAAATGGCACTGGTGGAGGAACGGATTGGCATGGAACAGGTGGCCAATTAAAACGTAAAACGATGAAATTAATTAATTAATATTATTTAGGATTATATCGTCAAATTGAGAAGCATTGTCAATGAATATGTGCAGAATAATCAAAAAATGCAATTCAATTATTCAAGATTTGCTGCTGATGAAGAGAATAATGCGCCTCAGAAAAAATTGTTTGATCTGACCAAAGTAATTAGAATTAATTATTCAATTAGTTTATTTAATTATGTTTAATTTAAAATTAATAACGTATTATCTCTTAATTAATTAATGTTTTAGTTGTGCCTTCAAACATTTCCTGAGCATCGAATTGCGCTTATTTTTCTTGCACAAGTTCATAAACAGCTTTCAAAAAACTGACAGATATAATTGGATAATTATCATTTGTAATATGTTTTTTCATTGTAATTAGCAAACAAATAATAATAATCAAGAAATGTGTTTGTTGTTATAGCGTTATTGTTGTTAATAGATAAATTATTTTAATTGAAAAATCATTTTTTCAACAATTAATTTGTTTGTTTCCTCTCAGAAATGCCATTTGATATGAAAAATATTTATTTAAATATTGCGAAAATTAGTACTCCTCAGTGAAACATTAGGAAATATTTTCTGCAAAGATTAGCTAAACGAGATAAAAATGCTACCCCACATTTGCGCCTCGGACATCAGCTCTCCAGAATTTTTTTTTGAAAAAAAAAATAACAGAATTTGTTTCTGATAATCAACAGACCTTGTTTTCTTAATTTTAAAGGTGTTTAAGCCATCCGGGATTGAAAAAAATTTAAGTTTGAACCCGAATTAGGACATAGGCGCAAATGTCTGGACACGATAAAAATATAAAAGAAAATTTGTAAAATAGGGAAAAGTTCCGCAACCGAAATATAAAAAGATTTCAATTAAACTAAGTATTAAATTAAAACCGTAAAATTTTATAAATTCTAAATTGATTTGCTTATAAATACCGAAATATCTTACACCGTACTAAAACTTTTTCTTATAATAGATAATATAATTTTTTTTTTGAAACAGCAAAAATTAATTTATTTTAATTCTAATTTTCTTCTTTACTCAAATTCTGTCGTTGGCACCACGGAAAAATTAATTGCATCAAAATGTACAATTTACCACTTTAAAATACGACAACTAACTGAAAAAAATATTAGTTTTTATTTTGAATTTTTATGATTAACAAATTATAAAAGCAAATTTTTTTTTTCGATGTTTTATATTTACGAGCTTCAACAAAAGAAAAAAAACAATTATGTAATATATTTTAAGAGCTATTTGTTGATTATCTCATGGCATACTCAGAATTGTTTGAAAGCAGATAAAGAAGGATATTTAAGCAATAATGTTTTTAATAAGTTTCTTTCATTTAAAAAAAAGTTAAAAGAAAAATTTCAAAAAAATTAAAAAAAACCGAAACTAAGGCAATTTCACTTGGAAAAATAGAAAATTTGAATCCTACGACTACAGCAAATGATAATTAAATTAAAAAGCAATGATTCTTCGTTTTTGTTGTTTCTCTTTCACTTTCAAAGATGGGAAATCCACGACCAAAAATATCTATTTGTCAAACAAACCATTAAAAACGATATATATATTCTTATATATAATAATGTTTTGGGTTGGTTCATTGAAAATCATTATTATTCAAGAAATTACCTTGTGATACCAAATTATAATTAATAAAAAAATATTAATTATAATAATATTAAAATTCTGCACCTTGTTTAAAATTTCATCACCATTATATTCTATGATTTTTTGTAATTTGCCTTAAAAATCATCCTTATTCTGAAAATAACTTTGTGATTTTTTTATAATTTTATTTTATCGATTTAATGATTTAAATTGTCGGATGCAATTAGAAAAAGATAAATTTATTTGTTAAATTTGCATTAAGATAACTTACTTCATCCACTTGCGTTCCTTCGCGCTACTATTAGTTTTAGAAAAAATCTTATTTTTGGGGTCCGAATCTTAGTTTTTGAGCCATTTTGTCTTATTTTGAAAAAAAAACTTGGGAACTCTGGGTCCATGTTTGTATACCACCTACTCTTTTTTAAATTAGGAATTGGAAAATGAAACAGAGAAAAATTATCAAAATAATAGCCTTTTTCAAAATATTCATATTACTTTCAAAAAATTCACAATAGTGTCGAATTTACACAATGTCGAAATGGTCCATTGTCGAAAATGCAGCAAAACGGTGAAAGTTTTTGAAATAGTTCAATGTCGAAAATACTCAGTGTCGAAATTACTTATTTGTTAGTGTCGAATTACTAACAATAAGTGTCGAAATTACTTAGTGTCGGATTACTAAGTGTCGAAATTACATAGCGCCCATTAAAATAATTTTTTGTAATTTTATATTTAAAAATTTCTGTTAACTTTTTGTTGGATCTGCATTTTTGGTTTAACTCATTTTCCATTATTTATTTGTTTCTCTTTTCTCCGTTTTTGGCATTTCCTATGTTGAAATTTCCCTTGTCCTTCTGTTCCTCACTCACTCACTCATAAAAATGACCCCTTCGTCCAATCCATCGGAAAATATTCTTCCAAACAATTTTGTGTAATTCCATCTGTTTGGCCCCTCCCATTTGCCATTGGTATTTAAGTCTTTGCCTATGCTCTTATCCTCAGGATTTCACTCACCCATTCGTTGACTCAGGTTCCCTGCCTAAAGCGATACAACTCACTTAACTTTTTGCTTTGTTTTCTTATTTTTAAAAAAGCGATCATTCTTTATTTAACTTTGCATTTCCACTTTTGATTTTCATTTTAATAAATTGTCTTAAAAAGATCCTTGCTGAAAAAAGTCCAGAGTTTGGGTACGGACACAACACATTTTGGTGCCACGACCCGGGACCCCTAAAAGAGCATTTTAAGGGGCATCTCAGGCTTTGTGCCGGGAAAAAAAGAAGCAAGGAAAATTTGAGCTGGTCAAAGCTGTGTGCTTCCAGCCGGGCTGTTGTGCCGTTTAAAAATAAAAAGGAAGTGAAAAGGCTGGTCAAAAGTGTGTACTTTCCAGTCGAGCTGGGTGCTTAAAACGAAAAAAAGAGAGAATAAATTGAATTTGAAAATGGAAAGTGAAATCAACATTTCACCTAACAACGGATCGGACTTTGATCCCGTTCATTTCACGCCCGAAGAAAATGAGAAATGGGCAAATTTACTTGGTCGAATGCGAGCATTTGAACTGGCAGTTTGTCGCCAATTTCGAACAATCGAAAATGCATTTTCACAAATCTCGAGTCAAATTCAGATTCAGAACACCGCTGACCGAGTAAGAGAATTGGAAAGTTCGATAAAAGAACTTGAGAACTTTACAGAAATGGACACATTTGAGACCAAGAAAAGTTGATTGAAGTGGAGGAAGAAATTGGAAAGGTAAGTAATTATGTGGAACGTAATGAGACGTTCACAAGAATTCGATTTGGGAAAATTGTTGAAAAAATGAAGGAAGAGGTTCGAAAAATTACCGAAAATTTGGATGTTCTAAAAGGCCGAGTACAATTGTTGGAATTTGAACAAGATAATCCGGAAGGGTTTGGTGAATGGTTTGATGACGGACAAGCATCGAATTGCGCTTATTTTTCTTGCACAAGTTCATGAACAGCTTTCAAAAAACTGACAGATATAATCGGATAATTATCATTTGTAAAATATTTTTCCACATAATTAGTGAAAAAAAAATCAAAAAAAAAATTTCAATTTCATATTGTTGTTTTTATAGTGTGATTGTTGTTAATAGATAAATTTTTTAAATTAAAAAACTATCTCTCATCAATTTATTTGGGTTTCTTTTTCTCAGAATGCCAATTAGCTGAGACTAATTTTAAAAAATTAAAAAAAATGCATTTAATTACTTTAATTTTTCTTTTAGACTTATTTCTTGCTGGGACCCTTTTTTATTCGTAAAAGATATGAGAAAAGAAGGATGAAATAGGGATTTTTTTTACCACAAATTATCGTGACCAGAAAATGTCGGTAGTGGAAAATGCGTCAGTGATACGAATATTTTAAAATAAAGTTCTGTATCATAGTATTATTAATTTAGAAGTCGACTTCTATAAGAAGCTCTTCTGAATTTCGAACGCCGGACCCACTCGAACAAAAAGTCGAAAAGTCAAAAATTTGGAAATTAGGGTTTTCTTCAAAATGGGTTTAAATAGACGGAAACAAACTGAAAGCCACCAATCCCTCAATAAGAGATAATTTATGCCTTTTTTGATCCAAAAATGCTAAATTCGAGAATTTGGACTTTCGACGTTTTGTTCGAGTTCGGGTCCGGGGTTCGGAATTGGCCGTAATGAATACCGCATTCGTGGTCAGTGCTCTCGAAAACTCAAGAAACTTTTTTTATGACAATAAAATTTTCACTGACGCATTTTCCACTGATGCATTTTCTACTGACGCTTTTTCCACTGACGCATTTTCCGAGCGGCCAAATTATGTCTTGACACGAAAAGAAATAATAATTGAAAGAAAATGTCCAATTTTTAATTTTCAAGCTTTTGTTCTGATAGTGTTGACACGGCTAAACGGTCCCCGAAATTGTGCCGTCTCCATTTTGTTTTATATTTTTGTTTATTTTAACAGATTTTAACCATAAACGTTTTTTATGAAAAAATTAATTGAGGGAATGACGTATTTTGGTGCCATTTCTCATTTCACAATGCCCAATTTGGCAAAATATTTAGCCTTTCGAATTTTAAACATTTTGTATTTTTTCTTTCTTACATGATTTTTAAGGTGCTAGGTCGTTTCCTAAAAATCGCAAAGGGGTAGGAAAACAAAAAAAATCTAAGACATATAAATTCATAACTTGGCTTAATTTCAGCCAAATTAATATTTCATGATGTCATTCAAAAGCTCTAGGTTCAATTGTCATTTTAAGGACTTTAAAATTTAAGTTTTTATAAATATATATGCATGACCATGGCAAAAAAGATAGCATGCTCAATGCTTTATAACTTTTTTCAGATGCAATTAAATTAAATTTTCTTTTTAGAATTTTAACTCCTCTGTATAATCTATTAAACATTAAAATTTCAAAAGATTTAATTGAGTTTCAAAAAGGTTATGGCCAAAAATTCTGACTTAAGGTTTTTGAAATTTTATGACCATATCTTTTTTATAATTTTGTAAAAGAAATTTCTATTGACCGGAAAACACCTAGTGGTATTGAATGATACTACGAAATATTAATTTGGCTGAAATTGAGGCAAGTTATGAATTTCTCTAATTCAATAATATCTATTTATAAAAAATTTTCATTGGACTGATGATCAGGGCTGTAAAAAATATGCAAATGCATATTTTTATCCTGGCTTCTCCATGCTATAAATAGTAGGAAAAACACTTTCTTTTTTTACGTATAAAAATCGGGACTTTTATTTGCATATTTTTGCATATTTTGGGTTTTTATGCATATTTTGGGTTTTATGCATATTTGGGTTTTTCTGCAGATTTCTTGCACATTTTGCCATTTTTTGTCAAATATTTCCGATTTGAATATCCTTTAAGAAAAAAATTTGTTTTGCAATTGCAAAAACAACCGATAAAATTTATGAGGAATAAAATTTTTTAATTAATTTGCACTCCTAATTTTCAAGTTTTTTTGTAAATATTTTTAACTTTATGTGCCCATTTCGAATTTATTTTAAATTTTTTCTGTGGTAATTTTATACGCTGAAAACAATCTGACATTTCTTTTAAGCTAACATCTATTTCACTTGAGTTAAATGAAATTTTACGTAAAAAACGTAAAAAATTCATAAATTACACAGGAGGCAAAACTAAAAATTAAATTTAAAAAGATTTCTCAAATCTTAGTAAAAATGCCACACAATTTTGAGTCCTTTCTCCCGTTAATGCTAATGAGTAAACTTTCACATAACTCAAGTCAAATGGATCTTAGCTTAAAATAAATGTTAGATTCGTTTTCAGCGCCGAAAATTAGCATAGAAAAAATTTAAAAAAAAACCGAGAGGGCGGCACAAAAAGGAGTTAAGTACCAAATTATTTGGAATTTTTTAAAATAAATTTAAGACAAATTATTTTAAAATAGGTTGAAACAATTAATAACATTATGCCATCATCAATCATCATCATTTGGATCATCAAAATTAAAATCCACCTTCAGCATTCGGACCGTACCCGTATCCCGCAATACCGCCGACGTATCCATACCATGGACGACCGTTTACCGAATATGGGTCGTATCCTGGCTCACCGTATCCCAAGCCTTTTAATATTGGACTAATATAAATATATAATATATATATATATATATATAGCTGTTGTCACCTGGGCATTTGGGTAATTAATTTATGAGTATTTTCTAAATTTTTTTGTAAAAAAAATTATCGTCCTTAGCGCTCTTTGCATATTTTGGGGGTTTTCGGGAATAAATGCATATTTTGCCAAAGGGGCAAACTTGGACGCACTTTTAATGGCGCCAACAAACGAGTTTGAATTATTTTATTAAATTGAAGAAAAAGAAGATTTACTAGTATTTAAAAGAAACGTGACCGGAAAATGCATCAATTATACAATTTTGAAATAAAGTTCTGTAGCAATAAGTATTGTAGTATAAATAAAATTTCTATAAGAACATCGTTCTGAATTCCGAACTCCGGATCCCAATTCGAACAAAAAGTCGAAAGTCCAAAATTTCGAAATTAGGGTTTTTCTTAAAAATCGGTTTAATACCCAAAACAAACTGAAAGCAATTCAATCCTTCAATGAGAGATCATCATTTACGCCGTTTTTGAACTAAAAAATGCTAAATGAGTTTTCGTCTTTTTGTTCGAATTCGGGTCCGGGGTTCGGAATTACCCGAAATATACACCGAATGATCAGTGACCTCAAAAAAACCCAAGAAACTTGTTTTTATGCCAAGAAAATTTTCACTGACGCATTTTCCGGGAGCCCGGTCGGGTAGTGTGACCAAAATTTTATTCTGACCAAAAAAAGTCTCTTTTCTGACCGGGGTCTCCGACCCCCGACGTTTTGCCCCCCGAGGGGTCGGGGCTGAACCCTATTTTTAATAGTTGCTTAATTAAAAATAAAAATATATAGCTGTCGTCATCTGTCTGATGGGTATGCACCAGTATCTCCGCCAAATGGGCCATACATTTCTGGCGTACAATAAAAATACAATTATGTTACGCATTTGGCTAAATTTTTGATACCCTAATTGGGTAATTTCAAAGTCTTTCTGAGTTTTTTTTTTCAAAATACCGTTATATCCTCTTAATTAATCCAATTAGATATATTATCGTTCATTACCTTCCGTTCCTCCATAATAATTCATCAAACCGCGGCCAGCAATTTTTGGCAAGGACAAATGTTCCTAAATTTTGGCTTTCCATTTGTCTATTGTTAAGCGTGGAATTTATTGAACAGATGCTATTCGAGAATCTCGCTAATCGAGTCTCGAATCATAAAGAGTCCCGGGTTTTTGGGTATAAAATATTTATCGGAATCCACAATTCCGGCCCTGAAAGTTAATGAAACTGGAAAGGAATTTTATAATATCATTTTTCTTTGGAAATTTCGTAGCCCCTTATCATTTATTCCGTTCAATTTATATCTATTTTTTATGAATTTATGATAAAAAATTTCTTCTTTTTTTGGTAATAAATTCCAAAAAATGCATAAATTGCTTATTCAAAAATGGACTCATAAAATTTTGTTTATGGTTAAGGCGCATTTTGGATAATAAAATTTAAAAAAGATAATTTATCTTTTATTCTATTTATTAATATTTTTAATTTTATTAACAATTTTTTAATTTACGAATCTCAAAAATTGATTTTAATGAAAAGATTTATTGAATATTTTCATAAATTAAGACATAAAAATAATATGAAAAAATCTTATTGAAAGTTTAAATCGATTCAGATTCGTGTAATTATTATGAAGAATTGAAAAGGTTGCTTAATTTTTGCTTGAATTTGCTTTTCATTATTTATTACTTTTTTTATTTTGTATATTAAAAAATAATAAATATTATAAAAATTTAACAAATTTCAAAGGTTGAACAATGAAACTTTATTTTATTCACATATTGCCTTTAATTTGTTCAGTTCACGGATTTTTGACCGAAGATGGTAATAAATTTTTTAAAATTTTGTATTCTCGCAAAAATTTATTTTAAAAATTAAAAAAATCCTTTTATTTTTTGTATAAATTAATTTATAATTAAACAGAAAAGAAATTAGGAGATATACCAACCGACTTGCTGTATGCCGATTACATTCTTGCGCCATCGGATTTTCCTGAGGAAAAAAGTCAAAACATTAAGCGGTCAATTCTCTTTAACTATTACGGTAATTCAATTGACACAACCCTCGATAAAATGACAAAAACAGTAACTACCGTATTACAAATGAGTTACAATACGAAGGAAAGTAACTTCGTTCTTAGTCAAATTTTGCAAAAACTGAACAAACTCAATGAAACATGGAAAGAATATCAGGCCAGTTTCAATTTAAGTGAAATTGTGTAAAAAAGTTGACAGTCTGAGGACAGTACAGTAATCAGGACGAAAATAATTAATAAATATTTAAAATAATTACCTTTAAATGAATATCTGAGCTTCCGGCAATTTTTTTGATTCAAAGTTTTCAAACCCAAAAAATCGTCCAAAAAAGGTCGCAATAAATAAACAAGTTCATTTATTACAGAAATGTAAATTTTTACACGAACTTTTTAATTTTTCAGCAATTTCAAACATTAAAGAGGAACATTTAAGATTATAAAAATTTTATTACAAAAATAGTAACAATTTTAAACATTTTTAAATAATCAAATGAATAAAATAATAATAATATTTTTTATCATTTTATATTATTTAAATTGACATTTCTATGAGAGAAATTGCCAATGTTTAGTTCCGGTGGAAATAAAATATTCTCGGGAAACATTTGTAAATTTTAAACAAAAACTGATATTCAAAATTGAATCAAAAAAAAAAAATTAAAAAATTAATTTTTTGAAACTACGTTAATGTCCGTTAAAAAAATCCAGATATATTTGAAAATAAATTAAAATAATTACCTTAATAAAATGGTAAAATAAAGGGTTAATAATTATTTAATTTAAATATTATTGAAACAATTAAATTCTATTAATTTTTTTCTAAAAATATATGTTCCGCTTCGGAGTCAACTTTTGGTATTGAGTACCGCTTAAAATGATTGGTTCTCGAGATTGTTGGCTTTTTTAGCCAAAGAGCATGGATCAGCTTCTAGACCGAGACATTTGTCGCTTATGGGCCCTTGATCAGCACATTAAAACATTTCAAGATAGCGTAGCAAGGTTTTGCGAAATGATGGCATTGGGTGGTACCGGCGTTCTCAAAAATTATGGCTCATTTAAAGAACCAAAGGAATGCGTACGACTCAATCGCATCAGAAAATCGGTAATATGTAAAAATGAATGGTAAAAATTAATTTAACTTTATTATTATTATTATTATTTGCTTTTTGTATTTGCCAATCCGTCCAATTTTTACATTTTCTTCCGTAATTAAATTAATTTACCTTCCCCCCCCCGGCACCATTTAATTAGTGTTCACTACTGCCACACTAAATTTGTACCGATTTGGCAAGAAAATTTTATCCACAAAAATGTAAATGTCAATTATTTATTTAGCTTTTTGGGAGCCGGTGAAATTTTTTTTTATTCTTTCAAATAAAACCATGATGATTCGTTTTGTTGCTAGAAAAACTCAAATATTCATGATTTTTTCTTTAAAAAGATTACTTGAAAAATTTTTCTTAACATATTTTCTAACAATATATTGCCGTGGGAAAGGGGGAGCGGGGAAACACGGGGGAGGGCAGGTCGACGATCGAGGTCGGGGAGAAGGCCCAAAATAGACGGGGATCGGGAGCGGGGAGCTCGGGGTGCTTAACCCTAGTACAAAAACTCAAAATGAATAAGAATTTTCTCATTCTGAATTGGTAATTTAGTTTTTTTGGAAAGTTCAAAAAAACCATATTACCAAAATGCATAAACAACGTATATGTAATTACATTATTGTAACTTTGTTCCCATTACCGTATCACGTTTTTCAAGAAATTCTGATTCACTGACGCATTTTCCACCAGCCCATGGTGCTGAGTCGTTATATCAAATGAAAATTTTCAAAAAAAACTACCCATAACTTTGCTCAAACCCAACTAAAATTTTAATTCTTTCTATCATTCGATAGCCCTAATAGTTCTATATTTGCCTGCAAAATTTCAAAAAATTTGGTTTGAATTTGAACAAATTTAATGGCCAAAAGTATTAACGACATAGTACCTGGCCCATTTCCGGTCACACTCCGAATGTGATTTACGACAAATGAGGGTGGGGGGAACACTTATCTCATTAAATATTGTTCATGTTTAATTTTTTTTTACCCAACCGTCCATATTAAGCAACATTTTTAGTTTTCACAAATATATAAATTAAAATTAAAATTTTCTATTTTCTATTCAGACTAATGCTAATGACAAAAAATGGTTAGCCAATTTTGAGCAACACTTAGCTGAAGTTCACCATCTTTCATTGGAAAATTTGTTAAAAATTTCGAAAAATACTAATTTTGATACTGTACCGATGCGAAAATTGGCAGATATTTTTGCCAACAAAAAAGCAATTTGGGAAAATGAATTGACATTCCGTCTACGAATGGTTGTTTTTTTGAAGAATTTGCAGCCAAACTTAATTAAAAGGCTGATCAAAGATCGGATTTACGAATTATTTGGGGAGAAAAATGCCGAAATTACGCAACAATTATACGACAAATACCCATCATTAACATATGGAATTGGTGATTTAATATAAATAAGAATTTTTTTTTTAATAAAATTCAGAAAACCAAATCATCTTAATTTGTAAACATATTCTCATAAAAAATAATAATATTTTGACTAATGTTTGAGTTTTGAAATGAGTTTGAGCAAAAATTGTTAAATTTTTATAGAGTGCCACGGGACCGGGACCTGGTAGCGGACAACAGAGTACAACTGAGTACCAAGGTCACGGTTTTGACCGGGACCGGGACTAGTCCCGGTTTTTTCCCGGTTTTCCCAGCCAAAAATTCCCGGGTTTTCAACCCGAAAAGGTCCCGGTCCCGGGTTTGCCCAAAATTCCCGGTCCCGTGGCACTCTACTTTTTTATGAGGAAGCTTTTTGCTAACAAAAAAGAATTTTTAAATGTCTTTCTTTCGGTTTTTTGCCAATAAATTTTTGCTGAAACAACAAATAATAAATACTTAAATAAATAAATAATGATTTTAGATTTTTATGATTGGCATTTGTATTTATATGATCAGCTTTTTGGGCTGCGTTTTGTGGAAGCAGCAAAAGTCAAAATAAAGATGGATTTGTTTGCATATTTTCATGCCATTGAAGTGATTTTTGAACAAAAAGAATACCCAAAAAGTGAATGGCCAAAGCTTCGAATTCAATGTGCTCAATTAATTGATACAATTCTATTAGAGGTAAATTTTACCGAAAATGATGAAATTATGAAAATGATAAATGAAATTAATGACAAAATTGGCAAAATGCAAGCATTTTTAAATGAGAACAAAAATGGCATAAATGAGAAACAAATTGAGAAAACCAGCAAAGAACTCGAGAAAAAGATTGAACTGTTAAATATATTTAAACAAATATCTGAAGAGATTGATCAGTTATTAGCTAGAGAAAATCAGGACGAAGCCCAGGAGGAGGAGGAGGGTAGGAAATTGTATGAAAAAGCTAAAAAAATTCAATCAGAATTTGAAGAAATTGAGCAGGGTGACCAGCAGAAGCAGCTGCATTTGTCAGATGTTGAATTTGGGTCGGAGGACAGTAATGAATTTGAAAAGGATAAAACTTTTGGATTAGGCGACCAAAATGGGCAAAATGTTGAGTTCTCCGGATCAGGGACTGATCAAAAGAAGCAAACTGACAACACAGATTATGATCAGTATTCATCATCATCATCTAATGAAATTAGGTCCAATACTGCTGCTGATCGTAATCAATCACATGACAAATATGGACAATTTATACCTGCTGATCAGCAGATTGGTTCAGATGCCGAAAACAAAGCTAGAAGTTCAAAAAATTGTGGCACTGTACCAAATCCACCGTTTATCAATTTGAAGACACTTTTTTTGTTGAAAGCGGACATGGAAAAGCTTAAAACAAATGACAAAAAAGAAAAGGAATCAAAAAATAAGGACAAAAGCAAAGAACGGAAGACAAATTCAATTGATGATTTAACGGCAGTGCAGAATGATTTAAGCCAAATGCATGTACAAACAATGGAAAAGTTGGCCAATGTCAGGGAGGAATTTTGCCAAAAATTAAATGGTATACTGTCAATTACTGTATTAATGCTTTTACAAAGAGCATGATGAGCAGGGCTGTGATATACAAAGCAAATTTCTGTGGGCATTACCGGGAAAACTCGTAAATATACAAATTGTTAATTTTTTTGAGCCTACTCAATTGCTCAGCAATACCTGGCAAAACAATAAAGCCAAAGATATAAAGCTTTCTAATTAATGGATCTTCACGAGAATCCTGGTTCAATTCTTAAGTCGAGAAATTCTATGCTTTTTAAGTCTCAGTTTAGGTTTTCGGCAGGGCAATCAAAAATTGGTCAACAACCAAAAAACAGTTATATATGTCGACTTAATTTTATCTTAGATTAAGCAAACCCCCGTCTAATCGGATAATTTTTGTAGTGGTTTTAAATTGAAAAAAAAAGCCTGAAATTTTGAATTTTTTTATTTTGCAAGAAATGAGTGGTCTTGAGCTAATCCGACGTTTCTCCATTATGTTTCCACTGGACAAAATGATCATGATTTGGCCAACTGTTCGCAAATGTCGCGTTTCCAGGGAAGTGGCGGATTGGGTGTTGCTTACGCATGACCCAAGCATACCAATAAAGGACCAACAGATAATACCATACCAAGGTAAGTCATGCAAAGTACAACACTCGATTACTTTCCAAAATTTTCCTTTTTTCCGACCATAGGACAGATTTGCCAAATCCCAAATCTTGGCCTTTTTCTCTTCCCGTTTTTTGCCCATACCTACCCGAATCCCGTACCGATATTTTTCTCGTCTTGAGTCCCGCGTCCCGACACGAAGGTTCTGAGTCTAGATTCAGGACAAAAAATCCCACCTCCCTAAAATTTTTTTTGTGAAAAGTCAACTTTTCATTTTTAAATTTTCAAATAACTAAGTTAAAAAATTAAGTATTTGGCATCCCGACTCCAGTCCCGGTCCCGACATGGTCGGAAACCCCTCTTATGGGGACTCAAATTAGCGAATTTATATTTTGGGTAAATCATTCGGTGGGAGGTTATGGACCGTTAAACTCAGGGGGGCACAACCGAAATGGCATAAAACCAGTTTTGGCAGTATGTTTTTGCTTTCAGACACTGAGGCGGTTCTGTTATCAAACAGTTATGTGAACTTGTTCAATGACAATGAACTGTTTGGATCAAGCACAAATGCATCAGAAATATATCACAGAATTCAAGAAAAAGGAATATTTTTATTGGCGGCAATTTGGCTGGTAAATTAATAATAAATTTAAGCTAATTGCGGCTCCTAAAATCGGCACCCACCGCTAGGCCACCAATTCCATTTTGCATTTAAAAAATCAGATCAAAAAAACGCCATAAATTGGAAATACACCTCTTTTTAGCTGTATGGCGGGATGTTGATTACAATGTATAACATTTTCACTATTTTTTAATGTGAATAAATTTTCGAGGAAAAAAAACGGCTTTTTAAATGTGCAAGAAATATGGCTGTTAAATTTTCAGATAAATAATTTTATTGAAGAACTGTACCTTTTTCTTGAAACTGGTTTTGAAAGTGATCAATTTACAATACCAAATGAGGCATTGAATAAATTGTGGTCGGCATGGACTGTCACACTGAACAGAATTGCACAAATGGACAATTTGGCACAACGATTTTGTACACTTCATAAATTCACAATTATGAGCATCAATTTTTTTTGGATGAAAGCCACAGAACAGCAAAGAGAAGAATTGTGGCAAATGTTGCGAAAAAAACGGTGGTCAGAAATGGTAAAAATTCGGATATGAAAGGGCTTTTTGGGCTTAATTACTGTACATTAATTATTTAATATTTTTTAATTAATGAGGAATCAAACGAAACGGTATTAGAATGCGGGAAGAGCTCCGTCTTTTTGAGAATGTGTTTAGAAGATATTTCCAAAATTAACATTTTTTGCCAAGTTTCATTTAAATTGATTTATAATTAATTTTTCATTGTAAATAACTGAACCTGGGAAATGTATTTTAGGAAAAATTAGATTTTAAATTTTACTTTTTTAATGATAAAAGCGATTAGCAAATTTAACTTTATTATTTTTTTATAATAAAAAATTAGAAAGATTAAATTCAAAAAACCTTACTGAAATTAAAATTTCTTCAGACAATCATATCTGAATTTTTACCAACAAAAACAACAGAGCCCATATTTACAAACAATGACCAATATTCCATAGAAAAATGTGCCGAACTGATCGCAATGGTCAGAAAGGAGCCCAATAATGAGCTGATCCATAGCCTTACACTTTATCGCTTGATCAGACGGCTTAATCCGTTCAAAGGCATTTTTTCTGGCGCTGCACAACAAATTGAATTAGCAAAGGATCGTCTATTGGCCACACTTGGCTCTATAAAGGAATTTGAACTGCTTGAAAAGGCGCTCCCGGAACAATTGCACATCGGTCAGTCACATTGGCACTGTATTTTAAATATTGTAAATATGAAGATTGACTGACTGACAATGGTGTAAAATTTTTTTTATATAAAGATTTTTTACCGATAACTTCTTTGTTAAACTTAAACTAACAAAAACTTTCAAAGATATTTTTATTTAATTTTATTTTGGTTTTTGTGAATTATTTTTTTCTATAATTCAATAAAGAAAATTAAAATTTTTCCATGCAAAAAAAACAATTTTTATTTAAACTTTTTCAAATTTTAGCACCATTTTTATTAATTTTTTGTCTTTTTTATTATTATTTTTATTTTTGCAAAAAAAAAGTCATAAACAATAATTTAAATTATATTATATAATTGAATTTTAATATTTAAATCCACAGAAGCGCTTTGCCCCAGTCATCGTGAGTCACTGTACGCGCGTGTGTTGTTGAACCGTAGTGGGACTGAAATGGCACAGAAAGCTGAGCATCGTTTTTCCATATCACTGCTTCTTGGCTATTTCAAATTGCGTTTGGCCGTTAAACTGAATGTTGGCACCACCCAAGCGACCGACACACGAATGGCACTTGGCGTTATGCGCAGTCAGGTGCAAGGCTTACTTTTTTGTATAAAAACTCCACATGGTTTTAAAACTGAAAATTTCACTTAAAAATTTATATGATTTTTTTGTTTTAGAAAAAATGCAGAGTTAAAAAAGCTTTTACCTAATTAAAACTTTATAAAATTCCACGGTTTTTTTTGGTGTGGGCTACAGACCCAATGGCTACACCCTTCTTGGCGTGCAAATCCTTTAAAATGGGACCATCGTGCCCAATGCCAAGGCAAAATGACATTTCTCTATTGTTCGGTCTTACCTAGCCGAGCTTAAACCGTCCAATAAATAATCAATTATTTATTGGAAAACAAATAAATAAATATTTGGTGCGGAGGACAATCGGAGAAAATGTGGGAAATTAACAAGAAGACAGAATGAACGATGGAAATGAGCGGGGGTCACAATGTAGGGGGAGGAAAGGTGTGTCTGACTTTACAAAGGGAGCACAGACGCAATTAATAAGAGAAATAGTGCGGGGCGAGGGAGAGAGAGAAATGGTCAAAAACAAAATAATAAAATGTCTCTCTCGGGGTCATCACCCGAACATCTATCATCCAACCCAACTCTGGTTATAGTAACGCTTTTTAGGTGTACAATCAAATTGACAATGCGGAGGGACTTTGTTGGATGATGCATTTGGTGAAATTCGTGGATGGCGGCGGCAGCTTTATTCTGCCACCCGAACCGTTAATTTTGGATTGCGTTGTAAACGATGCCCAAGTGCCGCAATTTAAGCAAATTAGGGAAATGATACGGAAATGGCACTACGAATTTTTGTCATCTGTAGAAAATGGCATTCCGCTTGTTTCTGTTTTCATGAAGCGCAGTGTGGCAGGGACAGTGACACGCCTGAAGCGATTGCTTGGCAAAAAATTGTTCGACAAACTTTGTGCCAAACACCCGCAACTGTGCCAGCATCCTGACGATGGTGGGTGGAGGCATTCCCGGAAGCCTATTTTCTAAAAAATTCTTTATATTTCCAAAAATCTCCATTAGAAACCCGTTTTCTTGGCTTTATCAAATTAGAGGGGATGTAGTTTTAAGAAAAGCCATTTGCATGCTACGAATAATATTTTTTGCTTTGTGAAAATTTATTTTAATTCAAAAATTTTTAGTTTTTGATGACGACCAAATTTTGACATCATTTTATACAAATGCAATTTTATATGCCAACCGTTTTCCCGAAATCGAACGAATGAGTGCCAAATTGGCAGCCGATATCATTGTGTTTGTGCGCTGGTTTGATGCTGAGCCAAAGGGGCAATATATTTGCGAATATTGGCGCACCCAACGTGAAGAATTAAAGATCTTATACGACACTGTCTTTGACGAGAATTTGACTGATCATTATGGCCTAGGCCGTGACATTGCCATTTTTGAACTAACAAGCGGTGTATTGAAACAATTTCTGATCACCTATCGGCATTGTGATCATCCGCAAATGTTGACGGTTGTATGGCAAAAACTGGTCAAAGAACTTGAGACGGAATCGGAGCGACTTTACAGTGCCGGTGGTAATAAAAAGCAGGGACAACAACGACACAATCCAATGGGCACCGAAGTACGAGAATGGCTAAACCAATTGCATGCTGATCAGCTTAAACGGGTATTTTTGAACCAAAAGCCGATGGTAAAGACCAATGGGGAAGAACATGGTAAAACTGAGGAAAAATATGACCCAATCGCAGAGTTTGCTACGCTAATGCAAAACGGTTTGCTTATTTTAATTATTTTTATTAAGCATGTAGAATTCACAATTTTTGTCGGGGGATGGCTGGAGATAAAAAATGTTGTGGACCAAAAATAAGACGGGGAATAAAAATTCTTAAAAAGTTAAAAAGAATAATTAGAAATTTTTCAAAAAGAAAAGCCACTAGAAACTCATTTAAAGTTAGTGAAAAAAATTAATGGTTATTCTCGTATTATGCGACCCCCACCCGGCGGAAATTTCGAGAGAGATTTCAAATTGAGCAACATTGACTTTGGTCGAAATTAACCGTCATTTTCTTCCATACTATTCTTTGTGAATCCATTGGAAAACGTTCAACACCCCCGGAGCAGACAATTCGGGCCCGAGCTGTGTATGGGGAGTGCCAATGCGGTGGTAAAAAGAGAGACATTGGTATTATTGATTTAGATATTAGTAATTCAAGTAACCACTGAATTAGGTGAGGGGACATCTGATCAGATCACTGGAAAATGGTGCACGGGTTTTGGGAAGTTCGTCACAATAAATTCGGTGTTTGACTAGGCTGATGCCGTTTCGGGGCGAAATGAAGAATAGACGGTTTCTCGGTGTGAAAGAATTATAGCTCAGGACTTTCAGATTGGGTTGGGGGAGGGAGGACTCGAATGTGGGTGCAGTATCGATCAGCATAATTTGGTGATAATTGATTGGGTTAGAATCTATTTCTGATGACCTTACTTGTATAGCGGATTTATGACGGAGCAAAAGATTCGGCTTTGAATGTTTATGAATATTTTCAATGGCATTGGGTTCAATTTAGGCGTTTACGTCGTTCCATATAATACAACCTTTGGGGAGAATATTAGTGTACTGAATCACTTAATAAGTGCGTGTTGAACTTTAGCGAGCTCAATCGACTCAACTGTTGGAGTGAGTTGTGGATAATTAGCAATAATGTTCCCAAAAAGAGGCTTGCGCAGAATATAAATAATTTCAGGAGAAGGGCAGAATATTTCATTCAAACAGGAAATTGAAATTAAAAGCGAATGGGGAATGATCGGCTGATTTCATGGTTCAGGCGAGAGTTAGAGTCGATGAAGCAAGGAGGAAGGGAATTTTTAACGACTCATTTGGATGATATTTTGAGTTTTGCTTTGGCCTGGGAGGGTTGAACAAAACGAGGATTAAAACAAACAAAAAAGGGTCTGATTCAGATTCCTTCGGGGGTATTATGATTGTAGGCAACTTCAAGAGAAAATGACGATAAACTAAGTGGCAAAATTAAATGCACAAAAAGGACAGACTCAAAACGCAAAAAATCAAAAGGAATGTAATAAATATTGAGGAAAGCACTTGAGAAAAAATATCATCAAGGCAATCAGCTGTAAAATAATCAGTGTAAGTCTGCGGAACAATAGGAAACAGGGGGATGGGATAAAACCAATGTTTAATTGTATATTTAATATGGTGATATTATTATTTCCATAAAAGGAGTTGGAGTTAGGGACATTGTGGAAAAATGAGAAGGGTCTTGCAGATAAGCATGACAATTTAAGAATGCCAGTTTTGCTTGTTCGGAGAGTTACGCAATGATCACTTGCATCGGAAAGTTGGGATAAAAATCGCGCAAATCAGTTGCTTCATCATCCAAGTCTTGGATAATTGATGAATTTTGTGAAGTGGGCGCTCATGAGAAAGGATTTTCCTCGCCGTTGTGTTTCGTAGCTTAAGGAAAATGCCGAAATTTACCCAAAATCGGAGAATTACTAGATTTTATTTCTTAAACTTACACAACACTCACTGTCACAAATTATGGGAAATGCGTGGGAAAAAGGCGGTTAGTGCCAAAGTCGCTGCTGAATAAACGGAAATGGACGAAGGAACGGGAATTTGGCAATTAGTGGGGAAAATTAAGAGTTTATTCTCTTGCGTATATGATAATCCGCCTGGCAGATATTTGGGAAGGGGTTTCAAAACGAATCGAATTAAATGGTTTGGTTCTTAGTTGAACATCACCGCGCTTTTTCTTTAATTTAAAGACACAGTCACATCATATTTGAAGTACAATAGACGGCATTCGTAATTCGCTGCATCGGATCGGCGAGCAATCTTATTATATCTTTTTAAAACTCAAAGTTGGTGCCCATTTCCGGCTCGCATTTGCATAGGATTAGTTGTTCGCTCTTCCCGAGTCGGACAATACTGTCGATAGGTCGCATCCTAATTTTGGGTAGAACTATCTTTAAATGAGTTTGTACAAATATGTGCATTTGAAAAATTCATTTATTTTTTATATTATCCTCAAAATTTTGATTTCTTTTACCATCCCCCAAAAATTTGGTCGGGATTTTTGCTCAACATTTCTTTCCCCAATTTGGGGAGGAACCCAATTCTCGCTTTGGATGAATTATAAAATAGAGAAAAAATTAATTTCAATTCAATTAATTAGGTTATCAAAAATATTTAATAATTTAGGCTTGAGTTACATGATGGAAACACGAATTTTGCTTTCCGACTTTGTTGGCATAAAGGAAGTTGACAATATTTTAAAAATTGTTGGGATTGAGTCAAAATTTGACGATTTAAATGACGCATTATTAGGCAAAGAAAATGGGACGAATACCGGAAAAAGTAGCAAAAACAACAAGAAGAAAAAGGCGAAAAAGGCAAAAAAGGAACAAAACGGGGAGAAAGAAAATGGCAAAGATACGAAAAACACTTCTGAGGACAAAATATCACAAGACAAAGTGTCAACATTTGATGGTACGAATGAAAATGTTAAAGGTGACAAAGTGTCTACAAAAAATCGGGAGGATCAACTGTCAGAGGAAAAAGAGTCGACAAAAAGTTTTTACGATACAGTGTCGTTCGCTGTATCAGAGAAAATGCCAAAAAATGATGCCAAGGGAAATTGCCAAACTGACAAAGTATCACCATATGAAAAGACTGATGATAATGATGACAAAGCGTCGACAAATTTGGAAGGAAAAGAAAAAGTTGACAAAACACAAAATAAGGAAAAGGAAAACAAAATTAATGAAGAAGAAATGTTGTTGAAATTTGACAACAATGACAAAACGTCAACAAAAATAAATGGGGACAAAATGACACAGAGCAAAGACAAAGTGGCGACAAAAAGAAACAGCGAATGAGCTCAAAAACAAAGCATAAAGATTCTGGTACTAATGGTGAAGGAATTGTTACAAAAAATGATGCCACTGTTACAAATGCCAAAACTGAGAAAGTCTATAAAATTGCGGGTATTAAAATTAAACAATATTTATAATAATTAAAAATAAACGGTTACTTTTATTAAAAAATATATAAAAATATTTAAATTAAAAAATTTATCAATATATTAAAAAAAATAATAAGTAAAAACAATTAAATGAAAAAAAAAGTTGAATCATATTTCAGATAAAATTTCTTATTTTTCTTGGAAAAGAGGGAAAAATGTTGTTATTAAACTTAAAATTTTTAAATTGAAAATTTAACAAAATGATTTTCTTAGTGTATTTCGAAAGAAAGAATAAAAACTCAATATTATATTAAAAAAAAATTTCAAAATTTATAACATTTTAGATATCAAAGAGGATGTTTTTCTACTGGGCCATTTTCAAAATATTCTTTCAAATTCGAAAGAGTTAAGCATTGAATTGCGGCGAAATTTGCTTGAATTTAGCATTTATTCAAATGAAATTTGGCATCGAATTTTGGCAGAGAGACATTTTGACAAAATTGGCATCAAATTTTGGCATTCAAAAATAAATTGTGAAGAGAAATGGGCAAAAATTGAAAATAAGAAAATAAATAAAGAAAATGAACAATTATTGAAAATGGAACTGTACAAAATGTTGAGCAATTTTTCCCCAGGTTTTGATGAAAATTTTGAAAAAAATTATGAGAATAAAAATTGGCTAAAAATCGGTGAAAAATTGTACAGAAATTGTTTGGCCAGGACTCTGTTGTCCAATGGTGAAAGAGCAAATGCGTGGGGCAAATTGGGCAAAGATTTTCAAACCCAAGCGATTACGGTAATTTTCGCTGCAGAAAATGGAAACAGAAAAATAAAAGAAGGAAAACGCAAAAGTCTGCTTAAATACATGGAGAAATGGAGCAAAACTCAGGCACAATTAAAGATTGGTAATGAGAAAAAAAAGATTATAATTATTGTAGAAAAAATATTTAATATTGAATTAAATATAAATAATTTAAATTTTTAGACTTTGTATCTCCGATTTATTCTCAAGAAATATATTATATGTTTTAAACACGATTCTAAGCTAAAAATGATTAGTTGGGTCAGGCGGTGTCGTGCCAACAGGGGAAAATTTGAAATTTTTACGCGATTTATTACACTGCGAGATAAAATAAGAAAAACTCATATTTTAAGTTACGAGTATTCTTTGCACTTTTGTGGATTTTATGTAATGAAAAAATAAGAAAATTTTAAAATTTTATTTAGGTTTTTATATATAATAAATATATTTGCTTTAAATTAAATAAATACTCAACAAAAAACCGCATTAAATATAACTGATCAAATTCAGATTCAAATCAATTTAAAAACTTTTTACAAAACCGGTTTTTAATGTCTGGGCAAAAACCAGCTGAATGGCGAGCACAAATTGAATACCTTCAACAAATTAATTGCGCTAATAACGTAGACTTGACTTATCGTGTAAGAAAATAATTATATTTTAATTTCAATTTTAAATAAATCATTAAATTTGATAAAGAATTAAGATTAGAGAAGGTGATCAGTTTATTTAATTTTGTTTTTTTGACAATTAAATTAAGCGTTCAAAATTATGGTCATTGGATCTGGCTAGATGATTATGATAAATGAGCATTGATAGATGACTTTCAAAAATTTTTTTATCAATTTTTAAAATAGCAATTCCTATTTCAGCTGGAACAAATTTTGACCACAAATGGTCATGGTTTACTTGACACAAACAAGACACAAGAAATAAATGAAAATTTTAACAAAATTCGGACGGTCATTAAAGAATGGGTTAATTTTTAAAATTAAGATTTCATGCAAAATTTTAAATTTAGTCAAAAGGCCAAAGCGATTTGTTGTTAAGCGGATCAATGATGTTGGGTGCTTTTACTACGGATTCTGATGTTGACACCATTTGTGTGTCGCCAGAACATATTCAAGCTGACCAATTCTTCGGCACAGTGCCGTGCCATCAAAAATTTGCCGAGGAATGCCGGAATGATGACTCACTGTTTTGCCGACTGTGTTTTGTAAGAAGTTATTGTCTCAATTACAAATTATGATTACGTTGTCGGGGAAAACTGGGACAACAAAATAAGGATTAGGAAATGTCAAAAATTCAATTTTTCCGAACCCGACCAAAAATTATAAATTTCTCCATTTTTCAGCACCCGGAAGTTCACTCGTTGCAACGGATCCAATCCAATTGGGTCCCGCTGATCAGACTAAAACTGATCAATTTTGATCATGAAATTGACATTGTTTTCGCTTCAATTCCTGGAGAGCAGCAAATTGATGTCGATGATTTACGGCAGCAGAATATTTTGACAAAATTTGAGGAAATGATAGAAAAATTGGACAACAAAATCAAACAGCTAAAAGAAGAAGAAGACAGAAATGATCAAGCCTCATTAACAAATGCCAAGGAACAAATGCTAAAGTCGCTCCGATCACTCGCGGGTAATTAAGTAATGACTAATATAAGAAGCCAAATTGCCTTAATTAAGGCTATCATTCGAATCTTAAATTGCTTGAAATGGTCAAAAAGAACAATAATTTTCATAAATTACTTTTGGTACTCAAACTGTGGGCAAAATGTGAGCTTTCCAAGAAAATTGGAACAAGAAACTCAAATATATGCAGTAATTTTAAATTTAGCTAATTATATTTATAATAATGCAATGGGCTTCTTCAATGGCACATCGTTGGGCGTTTTGGCGGCAAAGATTGTCTTACTGTATCCCGAAGCTACCGTACCATTTCTGTTGGAACGCTTCTTCTTCACTTATTCTTCATGGTTTAATCTTAAATAATCAATTAAAAATAATTGATGAATTCAGGGAATGGCCTTTGCCCGTACAAATTGCCGAAATCCGACCCAATTCATCATTAAATTGGAATGCATGGGATGAGCAAAACCATTTGTTGTCCCAATACGGTAGCGGCGGTGCGTACAGTAAACTTATGATACCGGTGATCACTCCCGGCTTCCCGGAAAGTAACAGTACATATCTAATTAATTGGCAAACAGCAAAAATCATCAAAAATGCACTTGATGAGGGTATTTGTTTTATTGATTAATTTAAATAATTTTTAAATGTTGTAAAAATATTTATTTAATTATATTTTTATTTTATTTTATTGCATTTAAATCTATTGTCATTTTATGTATTTTTTAATTAAAAATAAATTATTTTATCTTTTATACAATTGAAAATTTTTAAAAAGAATTTTCAAATTCCATGCTTTTCCTATTTTCAGCATTTAAATTGTTTTATTCTTCAAAAAGTGAAAATGAAAAATTGCCTATGCTATTTGAACAACAAATAAAATTCCACGAAAAGGTAAATTAATAATTATAAAATTGGGGACAAAAATAATTAGGTAAATACGCGTAAATAATTACCTATTAATTACAGTACTCTCAATATTTTGCGATCACTTGTGTCGCATCCGATTTAAATATATTTAATGAATTTTGCGGATTTGTTGTTACACGCATACGCGTTCAACTTACGCGCCTCAGCGACTGCACGCGTGACGATGTCGATTTTTGTCATGTGATTTTGTTGAATGGCTGTCCACCGTATACTGTACAAAAATACACAAAAATGTACGGTACTAGGAAATTATGATCTTATTAAAAACAAATTGATTTGAATTTTGGTTTTTGCCAAATGAAGCATTCCGAAAATGTAGTTGGGTCATTTTTTCAATTTGGAGTTTGGATATAACTCGGAAAAGTCCAGACTAATTATCGAGTCTCTGGGCAGACATATTTAGTATAACCAGTCCAAAAAAGAAACTCTGACCATAAAATGTCAATTTTAAAGATTTGTGAGCAAATTTTTGAGCAAAACTGAAAACTTTTTTTAGCAGGTATCCCCGATGGTGTCACACTGGGGAAAATTTAATTTAGTAATTTTCAATTAAATTTGAAATTAATTTTATATTTTTGCATTTTTCCCATTTAGTTCATCAAAAATTTTCTGCAAGACTTGGCTTGTCGGTGTCAAAATGAAGAATGAAACCCAAATTCAAAGCAAACAAGGCCAAGTCGGAGGGCATTTACAGCAGAATGACATCAAATTGAAGCAGGAGTTGGACGATGTGATAGTGAACAGTTACAAATTCATTGGTTTGGGCGGTGGACGGAGAGGCGGTGCCAATTTGAATTTGGCGGAACAAAAAATTCAAAAACATTTCGCCAGAAACAATTTATCCCAAGGAATGAAAGAAACCGATCAACGTGATTTTGTCAATTTGGAATCAGAATACATTGACAAACTGATAGTAGCTGATTTAATTTAATTTAACATTTATATGTTTATTTATTTTTGGATTTAATTATCGATTATTATTAGCTAAATTGATGTTCTTTTTTTTGAAATGAGATAAAAGATATTTTAAAATTTAACATCTTTTGTAAAACTTGAATAATTTTGTTTCTTATTTTATTTGGCCACCCTGGCGATTATCCTAATATATTTTAAGAATGTAATATCAGTGTTGACATACTGTTTACCTTTTTTTTCATTATTTCGAAAAAATTCAAAAATGAGTATTATTTAAAAAACGGAACCCAAAATACCATTAATTTTTTCGGTAAAATATGGCATAATTTTGTTGAAAAGTAACAAAATTTTATTCTTCTTGTTATTGTTCGATATCCCAAAAAAAAACTAATTTATTATAATAAAAGTATGATCACAGTTGAATATGGTAAAAAAATTAAAATAATTATTGTGCGATAGCATTTAAATGCGAAATTTATAAACATTTTTGGGAAATAATCCTTTTGAAAGAATTATTCTAATCAACAATATGAATTACCAATACATTTGGACTAATTAGAATGAAACAATGCTTTTGGCACATTATTCATCGGATGATCTATCAATTTGACATCAACACAAGGAGTTGTTCAAGGAAATTAGGCGAGATTCGATGCTCAGGAAATGTTTGAAGGCACAACTAAAACATGAATTAATTAGAGATAATATTGTTAATTAATTTAAATATTAATTATAATTGAATAAATTAATTGAATAATTAATTCTAATTACTTTGGTCAAATCAAACAATTTTTTCTGAGGCGCATTATTCTCTTCATCACCAGCAAATCTTGAATAATTGAATTGCATTTTGTGGTTATTCTCCACAAATTCACTGACAATGCTTCTCAATTTTCTGATATAATCCTAAATAATAATTACTAATTAATTAGTCCGTTTTAACATTTTAATTGGCCACCTGTTCCATGCCAATCCGTTCCTCCACCAGTGCCATTTCCCCAGTTTCGTCTCGCCCACTCTCCGGCATCCAAATCCACCGACTATTCGGCTTCAACGGAATGATGCCAAAGTCTCCAGTCACAAAATCGTCCGTTTTGTACATGCCATTGAACTGCTTCAACATTGGAGAAGCCCATCTTGGCCATGAATTCCATGTCCAAACGGCGCTTTGGCTCCCAATTGTCCATGGGGTGTTTGTTGTTGAACAACATTCGGTAGAGCAGCAAACCGACGAACCACACCAAGTCTTTGCCCGTTGTTGTGCTTCTGTTATCCTGAATTATTTAATAAATATTTATTTAATTGGGTAATTAAATGGGTAATTAAGCAATTAATGACAAACTTTGATTTGCTCTGGACTCATAAACAGCACATCTTTCAGCCAAATCATCTGCTTTTTCGATCTCTGTTCTTGTGGAAGTGTCCTTTCCCGTGGGTCTTTGACCTTTTCCACCGTTTCGTTAAATTCCATTTTCAAATTTCCCGCCAATTCTTCGGCGCCAAATTCAAATTCATTTTGACGAATCACCGAAAAATGGTCAAATGTCAAAATGCCACCAAAAATCGGCTGATCAGAGTTTTGCTTGGACAAAACAGCAAAAATCAAATTCAGTGCAATTTTTGCGATTGTTTTCGCTGGCACTTTGTGGTAAAAGCCGTGATAAGCCACAACAGCGGACAAATATTCGTTGAGAGGGCATTTGAAATTTGGCGAAATGTTTGAATTTGTGGCGCTTTGTCCATCCATTTCATTTTCCAATTTTATTTCAATTTTGGGTCTAATAATTTTCTTTTCTATTGCTTCTATCGGCTTTTCAATTGCTAGAATTTGTTTATTAATAAATATATTTATTTTAATTTAATTTACCAATTTCCATTGGTGAATGTGCTGAGGCATGACGCCGATTCATCACCTTTTTGATCATATTGGAATGGCTTTTTTGTTCTTCCGATTTCATTTGAACCGAAAACTTTGGCGATTTTCCAGAAAATGTTGGACCTTTTTAAAAATGATTTTTTAATTTTAGCAATAAAACCACAATGCCAAACCTTGGTTTAAAGCCAAAGTCATTGGATTTGGCGCAGCACAAAAAAGCGAAATGTTGGCAAAAAGCCAAAAAAATCCGAGAAATAAAATTGATGAAGCGAAGAATAATACCATTTTATTTTCGAAAAATGAATAAATAATTTATTATTTTATTAAGATACAGACGAATATATTATTAAAATGTACAAATATTTGTTTACGGAAATAATTGTTGTGAAATTAATCAATTATATTAGAAATTTAATTATTATTTATTATTATTTACGAGAATTTATTTTATTATTATGAAGCTAAGATTTATAGGTAAAAAAAGTAAGAAAAGTGGAAAACATTTAATAAATATTATGAAATAGGTAAATAAACCCAAATGATATTAAAATTAAAATTCTTATTAACGATTTTATTCTTATAAACTAATAAAAATTTTAATAAAGAAAACTTTAATGAAGAAAAATTAAATGACGAGGGATACAAATTGAAAAAGTTTCCATTTTGGGGGGGGGGATATTTTTAAATTGTTAGGTCCACTCACTTGGTGTTTTTTGTTTGTTTTTTTAAACTGAAAAAGCCAAATTATGTAATTATAAAGTTCGATAAAGCTCCAAACCAAATGGAGAAAATTTTATACTAATAAATATAAAATTAATAAACAATTTTTAAAAGTGAATGGTAAAAAAATAAATTCTCCGCTTTAAATAGGCGATTTTATTCCCCGACAATTGACTATGAATGATGCAAAAGGTTATGTTAATGCAAATTTATTTGCCATTTTCAAATGCTTTCCGTCATTTTTCTACGACAAATAAAATTCAAAAATTATATTAAAAAAATCACAAGATAATTTGCTGAATAAGGATGATTCTCATATCGGAGGATGAATGAATTGCTGCATGGAAGAACATAAAAATATGAATAAATCATAATGATGATGATGATATTTTGAAAACATTTTTATGAATTGACCAACAAACAGCATTAATTTTAAATGTTTAATTTTGAATTTCCAATTACTCGAAAATATTGCAAGAACTTTAAAATATTAATTTTAATGCATAATTTTATTAAAATATTAATTTTAAAAAATAATTTAATAAATAAAAACGCCAAAGAGCATACATATATTGTTCACAGATTATCCAAATATTTTCAAAACCGAAAGATTGCAGAAATGGCATTTTAACACTTGTTTTTTGCATTTTAAGACAATTTATATGTTTAACTTTAAAGTCCCATTCATTCGAGAATATTGCTGAGAACACAAAAATATTAATTTCAATTCTTTTAGTAACTAAAAACCCCGGTGGCATAGCATATACCAGGGATGTTGATCATTTCGTTTCGCATTTTCGTTGTTTTTAGTGCTTTTCGCATTTCGCCTTTTGGTTTTTATTTTTGTTTTGTCTTTTTCGTATCTTATTTTCCGATTCGCAAAAACCCTGGCATAGACTATTCACAAAATTATCCAAAATATGGTTTAAATCCGAAAGATTGTAGAAATGCATTTACATCAAAATGGGTAATTTTCTGTATTTTTAACACAAATTTAAATATTTCAATGCGAACGCGTCCC
Source organism: Heterodera schachtii (assembly GCA_023374025.1). Classification (NCBI taxonomy): domain Eukaryota; kingdom Metazoa; phylum Nematoda; class Chromadorea; order Rhabditida; family Heteroderidae; genus Heterodera; species Heterodera schachtii. The sequence goes on along the minus strand of SIJG01000096.1, from coordinate 214,837 downwards.
ACCACTGGTCGACAGGAGCCGACCTAGAGAATTGGATATTTAAATTTAAGTAATTAAAGCGAATTTAAATTTAATTAATAATTTGGAAAAGGCTTCAAAGAATTAAAGTTGATTTATCCGATAAGAATTAAAAAAAAATTATTTATTAATTGATTTTGGTGTTCGAACGGATCTTATGTATTAAATATCATTTGCATATTTTTATTAATATTATTTAATAAATTTATATAATGAAGCACATTAATTCTCGGTTTAAATAAGACGAATTCCTTCAACAAAAAAAAAATTCTCCTTTTTGGAATATTTTATGGATATTTAATTGCATCTTCAAGTTGATTGAATTGATGCACTTTTAACTAATTATCTAATTATAGTTTGTAGCAATTGATTTCCGCTATTTTTAATAATATTTTTCATCAACTTTTACCAGTTTTGTTCAAATAAATTCTCTTCAATTTTACGAGTCGCGACTTTATTTTGGCAGTCAACAAATAAATAGGAACTAATTAGCAATTAATAGTCAATGATTTCAGACACTAATTAATTACTTTTCATCAATCAACTTCCATCGATGAATGATGATTCTGTTTGGCGTTTGTTTTCAATAAATTTTCGTGAAAATAAAAGGAAAATGGAACCAAAAACAAAATTAATTGGACTATTTAAGCGCAAAAGTGCGCAGCAAAAGTCATCATTTAATTTAATTATACCCAATTAATAAAAATAATCCCCTTTAAAAATGAAATTTTCAATAATTTTATTGCTTTCCTTGACATTTTGTGCATTAATCATCGATGCTTGTGAGTAAAAAATTAATTTAACAAATTTATTTTTAATATTTTAAATAGATCCATCGGGAAATGGTAAAGATCTTGAAGCTGACAACGAAAAAACGGAATTGAAGGAAGAAAAGATGGAAAAAAGAGAAGCGGAAGTGGAGGAAGGGAAGAAGGAAAAGAAAGCAGCAGAAGAGGAAGTAGGGAAGAAGGAAAAGAGAGGAAGTGGAGGTGGAACATGGGGCAACGGAGGAAGAGGAAACGGAGGAGGAAACGGAGGAGGAGGACATGGAGGAGGACACGGAGGAGGAGGACACGGAGGAGGAAATGACAGCAGCGGCGGAGGTGATGATTAGAAGCCATAAGTGAAAAGAAGAAGCATACTATGGAAATAAGAAAAAGAACGAGCACAGAATGCTTTTAGTCGCTTATTTTTGCTACATTTAAAATGTTAAAGTTTATATTAGAAATAAATTTTTTAAATTTTCTGTTTTTTTACGTATAAAAAAAAGATTAGTTCTTCCGTTCTGCTTATTTGTTAGCTAAATTTTAGAGAAAAGGAAGAAAAATTTTTAAAAAAGCGAGTTCCAATAAGAAATAATTCTAAATGCAAATGAAAATTAAAAATCGGTAATTCTTAGAAATTGTAATCTCCAAAAGCATCCGCAAATCGGCGAACCACACCAAGTCTTTACCCGTGGTTGTGCTTCTGTTATCCTGAATTTTATTTATTTATAACAAAATAAATTCTTTTAAATCATTTTCAGTAAAAAAATTCGAGTCTAAAATTTTCGCGTTTTTATGGCGTCTCGTATTTTATTTCACTTTCACAGTATACCTTATAAATATTTAATGATTTAATTATTCAATGCATATACAAACGCTGACAAATGTGTACTGTAGTGTTGTTTATCCATTGTTATTAGAGCCCGGAACCGGGAATTCAGCACTGAGTTGTCAAAAAATATTCAAGGAAAAAGTTTTAAAAAACTAATTCAAAAATAGGCAAAATTTTCCGCTCCAGGCCTTACGCTTTATCTTTAAAAGAAAAATCGCAAGCGGGCAACAGCAGGCCAAAAATCCCACCAACTAAGCGCTAACCGGGGTTTTTGTTATAACTTTGTTTATAATTATTGGAATTGGTTCATATTTGACAAGCCCTAATGATAATAAGAAGGGACCGGATTTTGAGGCATATGCCTTTGTTTGTTGTTAACTTGCTACGACTAATAGGCACGAAAAAGCGACTTTTTATCTTGGTTTGAAGATTCAAGCTTGAATGGCGAAAGAATTGGTGAGAGAAAATTCATTTTGAAATTCAACTACAAATTCGCGCGATCAATTCGCCGTAAAATTCTTTGGTGATCGTCGCCAAAAAAAATTCATGATTTTCCTTGAAAAAGGCACGCAATTTGTCCACATTCAAATTCAAAAAGAAATTCTGAAAGGAAAATAATAATTTAAATTTAAAAAATGACAAAATTAAAAAAAAGAACTTTCAAATTTGTAAGCCCATATTTTTCGATTAGATTAACACGGTCGATCAACGGAATCTCCACACAATTGAATAAATGCGTCTCACAGCGCGACTTCAACCAATCGATCTGGAAGAAGTTAGCCAAACTGAGCAGCATAAGCACATTTTTTGCTAAAATTTTTCATAAATTTAAAATTTTTAATTATTTAATTTTACGATTTGGAAGAATTGGGCGGCTCAGAGCATTTGGCGAAGTGTACACAATAAAATCCAAAAATTGGTCCATGTCAATGCCCAATTCGTTCAAAGTGACCGATCGCTGCTGCTTCTCCCTCATCTCCACGCTGAGCATCCGATCGATCACCGGGGAGAAGCAGCGAAGCCGAGAAGCGGACAAAGTCACCTGAAAAAGTGGATAAAGCATCATAAATTTAAAAATAAATAAAATGACAGATTGAAAAGCAAATTAATAATATTCACCTTTTTGTCACCGATTTCCACCATAAAATCATCGTCCGGAGAGTTGAGAGAGTGAAATGGACTTAAAAGGAAACAAAAATATTAATTGATTAATTAAACAAATTTTAATTGTATGGATTTTACTTTTCCGCTGTTTGTGAGTCGTCCTTTTTCTTCAAAATTCGGACAACAATTGAACCCAAATAATTGAGGCAATGAAACCGAACATTTCCTCCCGTCGTGAGTATTTGTGTCTGAAAATTCGGACATTTTTTTAAAATTTAAATATTTTTATTAATTCACATCTGTGATTTGTTGTGAGCCCTTCTCATCCCATTGCCAGCGAATAATTTGTGCCAACGGCAAATTTTCCCTCGCCGCTTTGCCAATGTGTTTGATTTCCAATGATTTGGCATAATCAAGTCGAAATTCGCTTAAAAACACTTTCTTTTTCTTGTAATTACATTAATTATGGTAATTACAGTGCAGCGAATTGAGTGACATCACTGAATTTGATCTCACTGTTACCGTCTCGATTATAACCAAATGTGAGTAAAATATCAGTGAATGCTTTTTCGTTGACAATAACAAATTCATCGAATGTGTCCATAGCAATAGTAATGCTGATACTGTAATAGAGGAGGAGAATTTATTCTTTAAAGACTAGGAAATTAAATATAATTAAGTAAAAATAAACATGGATTTTTGTTTAAAAATTAACTTTTTATGGAATAAAGCAAAAACAAAACTATTACATAATAATTGTTCATTAAAATGATTTGTGCAAATAGCTTTTATTATTGCCGACCCATCAAACCCCCGGATTTAAGGCTTTTGATTATTTGGAATTACCGCTTTCTAGGAGAAGGATTTACCTATTATAAGAAAAAGAATGGAAAAAATAAAAACGCAGCATAAACCGTGGGAATGATTTGGATCAATATAAACAAACAATCTCAGAGCATTTTGGATGGGTCAGTGAAATTATTATTGGGAATGCAAGGGCATAAAACTAGGGTTGCTCCCCGAGCCCTCGGGGGACAAAAAGTCGGGGGCCGGGGACCTCGGGGGGCGACATGTCGGGGGTCGGGGCGGGGAGGAGCTCAATTGTCGGGGATCGGGGACCCCGGTCGGGGAATGACCAAATTTTATTTTAACCCAAAAAAAATCATTTTTTTCTTTTTAAATGCTCGTAAATTTTCATTTTTTTCCGGCAACGCCTGTCGTCACCGCCGGCCTTCCGCCCCGCTTGTTCCCAAAATTCTTTAAAAAAATGTGCCGCAAAAATTTTTTTTTGAATGATTTTTTTGAACCAATTGTGTTTTAATTAGTGCGAAGCGGGACCGGGAATTTTGAGCAAAACCGGGACCGGGACTTGCCGGGGTCTGAGAAGTCGGGACCGGGACCTCGATTTTTATTCGGGACCGGGACCGAGAACAGGGACCAACCGGGAATTTTTAAAAATTCAAAAAATTTTTAAAAATTCAATTTTAATTTTTTTTCAAGTGAAAATACAAAATTAATTTTTTATTTTATAAAATTCAAAACTTAAAGCTTAATTAAATTAATGAAAATTTTCAAATCAAACTTTGTTCAATTATTTCAAATAATTAATCATTTTGGACTAAATGATCGAATATTATAAGAAATTCAGATTTGCTGTTCACGTCACTTTTTTCGGCGCGCTTTTTCCAGAAATCTTTTGGGGAAGAAAGGGGTCCGGCGGTGCCGATAGGCGCCGCCGGAGAAAATTTTGAAAATTTAAGTGTAATTTGTTAACAGATTTCCAGCAAAAAAGGACTCTGGTTGGGATTACCAGGTTCAACAATTTGTACGAATTTTCATTTAAAAATGATAAAATATGTGTTAATTGAAAATAAAACTATGAGGAATCATATTTTGTCGGTAGGAAAATAATGAATATAGAAAAAGAAAATTTAAAATAATTTTTTCCTGTAGAGGGATTGAACCAGGGAAAAGAAGAAGGGAAAGTCAACGAAACTAACCACTAGGCCATCTGCACAATGCTAGTACAACTTTTAAAGAATATATTTATGCTTATTTTTTAATTTTTTCCTTTATCCAATTTTCATCTCTAATTTTTCACTCAGACCCCCATTCCCCGAATTATGTCGGGGAGTCGGGGGGCAAAAAGTCGGGGCCGGGGACCTCGGGGATCGACATGTCGGGGGTCGGGGCGGGGAATAGGCCCAAAAATGTCGGGGATCGGGGTCGGGGACCGGGAGCTCGGGGACGGGGAGCAACCCTACATAAAACGGTGGCACTTACAAATGAACAGAATGACTCAAATTGATATTGAGATTTTGGGTACAAAAGTAATGACAATTCTCCGCAAAAACTAATTTTAAAAAATGTTGATTTGCCTTCCTCCAAAGAGAGAGAGTAATGACGGCAAAAGGGGATTTTGTTGGAGGAATGATAGTGCTTTTGGAAAAAAGAGGCGAATGGGATTGAAATGGCATGATAATATTTGAGATAAAAGAAGACAATGATTGAATGGCATGGGATTGAATGAATGGACAGCAGAGAGATTAATATAGTGAATTGATTGGGAAAAAGTATGACAATTTAAATTCGGAAAAAATAAGAAAAATTTGAATCCCGCGGCTACAGCAAAGGTACTTATCCAGCAGGGCTCCCATGGGAAAAACTCGCTTTGTAGTTTTCACCGGAATGAATTTTTTCCAATTTTTTTTATTTCCGCTAAGCAATTTACGATATGCGGTTTTGGTTCAATTTGTTAAGAAAAAATATGTTTTTGGGGAGGGGGGGGTGTCACTGGCGCCGCCGGGAGTGAAAATTTTGACCATTTTAAGCATATTTTCACCGAAAACTATCTATTTTTATGTCAAATTTGACAAAAATTAATGATTGACAGATGTCAAAAAGTTGAAAAAAATTTTCATAAAATCTAATAGTTTACATTCATACGCAAAAATGCCGATTTCCAAGTACAATCTTGGAAATAAGTACACTTAAAATTATCCAAGCATGTAAGCCCAAATCCAAGTACGTACTTGGCATCCAAGTACGAATGGGAGCCCTGTACTTATCCCTTTTGTGACTCCCTCCCGAATTTTTTTTTGTTAGGTTTCCATAAAGATACTTTACAGCATCCAATTTATTCTACCTCTTAATTACCAGATAAAATGGGATTTTAAGCAGCTATAATTTTAGCATTTCCACACATTCAAATTATTGAAAATAAAGCATTCTCTTTTTATAAAAAAAAATATTTTTAAAATTAATAATTTAGTAATGTAAAATTTTCTTTTTCTTTTCCGTTTTATATGCATTTTGACCAATATTATCAAATCCAATGATCAATTTTAAGTTAGGCAAAGGTTATGAAAAGTATTTTTTATAAATTATAATTCTCATTTAAATTTTTTGGCCAATCGCCCAAATTTCATTTTCAAATCAAATCGGTCGGAGGAACAAAAAAGCCATTCCAAAAAGATCAATTGATGGCTAATAAATAGAGACCGACTAAAAAGGCACCAAAAACCGCGAAAAAGGCACTATAATAGGCACCAAAAAATTGAAAAAAAGCATAAAAAGGCACGAAAATCCCGAAAAAGGCATGAAAAAAGGCATTTAAAATTTTTTTATTAAGGACTTTTAGGGAGCAAAAACACGTAAAAGTTCACCAAAAAATTAATTTTGGTCATTTAAATGATAATTAAATATTTTATTTTGGAATTATGAAATTTTTAAAAAGAAAATTTTCTATCAAGAAAAAAATATCAAATTTTGGAGATGAATTTTTGAGAAATTTTTCATTTCTTAGGGGGTCTATTTTGGAAAAATTTTTCAATTCATAGGTGTGCATTTTCTGAAAATTTTCGGTCATTTCTTAGGGGTGCATTTTCCCGATTTATTGCATTTTTGATGGCTTTTTTCGGAAAAAAACGCCAAAAAAGGCACCAAAACGGCAAAATGTCAAAAAAGGCATTTAAGGCACGAAAACCCCGAAAAGGCAAAAAAAGGCATAATAAAAGTCAACGTAGAAGCCTCAAACCAAGTGGAAAGTGTGTTATTTATGCTTAATATATCGGAACTAATGCGCAGAAAAAAGGCACATGCCTCAAAAGTCGGTCTCGAATTAATAAATGGCTGATAATTGGATTTTGAATTAGCAGCAAACCCTGCCGGGTCCTCGTGATAAGAGAAAGACGGAATGATCACTCATCAGCAAAAGAAGCGAAATGATCGCTGATTTTGGACAGATTACCATTTCGAAGATTTTCTAGTTTTAAAACTTTCATTTTGCTTTTAGAATTATTTCTTGTTGCAACTCCAATTTTAATCTTCTTCCTTTTCCCAAACTTTAGCTAACAAATAAGAATGACGGAATAATTCGTTTTTTTTTGGTCTAAGATTTTTTTTTAAATGAACAGATATTTTCCTGACTTTACATAAAATTCGAAAATGAAGAAACAAATGCGTAAAAATAAATAGAAATTTTATTTCTAATTTTAAACTTTAACATTTTAAATGCACCAAAAAAAAAGCGACTAAAAGCATTTTGTGCTCGTTCTTTTTCTTATTTCCATAGTATGCTTCTTCTTTTTAGCTATGGCTTCTAATCATCACCTCCGCTGCCTCCGCTGCTGTCATTTCCTCCTCCGTGTCCTCCTCCTCCGTGTCCTCCTCCATGTCCTCCTCCTCCGTTTCCTCCTCCGTTTCCTCTTCCTCCGTTGCCCCATGTTCCACTTCCACTTCCTCTCTTTTCCTTCTTCCCTACCTCCTCTTCTGCTGCTTTCTTTTCCTTCTTCCCTTCCTCCACTTCCGCTTCTCTTTTTTCCATCTTCTCTTCCTTCACTTCCCTTTTTTCGTTCTCCGCTTCAACATCTTTACCATTTCCCGATGGATCTATTTAAAATATTAAAAATAAATTTATTAAATTAATTTTTTACTCACATGCATCGATGATTAACGCACAAAACGCCAAGGAAAGCAATAAAATTATTGAAAATTTCATTTTTAAAGGGGATTATTTTTATTAATTGGGTATAATTAAATTAAATGATGACTTTTGCTGCGCACTTTTGCGCTTAAATAGTCCAATTAATTTTGTTTTTGGTTCCATTTTCCTTTTATTTTCACGAAAATTTATTGAAAACAAACGCCAAACAGAATCATCATTCATCGATGGAAGTTGATTGATGAAAAGTAATTAATTAGTGTCTGAAATCATTGACTATTAATTGCTAATTAGTTCCTATTTATTTGTTGCTTGGCAAAATAAAGTCACGACTCATTAATTTTCGAGAATTTATTTGAACAAAACTGGTAAAAGTTGATGAAGAAAATATTATTAAAAAATAGGTGAAAGTAAATGCTACAAACTATAATTAGATAATTAGTTAAAAGTGCATCAATTCAATCAACTTGAAGATGCAATTAAATATCCATAAAATATTCCAAAAATGTGAATTTTTTTTTTTGAAGGAATTCGTCTCATGTAACCGATAATTAATGTGCTTCATTATATAAATTATTAAATAATATTTCTAAAAATATGCAAATGATATTTAACACATAAGATGCGTTCGAAAAAAATCCAATTAATAAATTCATTCTTTTTATAAATTTTTATCGGATAAGTCAAATTTAATTCCCTGAAGCCTTTTCCAAACTATTAATTAAATTTAAATTCGCTTTAATTACAAAAATTCGTTTCAAAATTCCAATTTTTCTCCGTCAGTCAGGAGCTGACAAAACCTTTAATTCTTCTTTAAAAAAAATTGGCTCTAAATCACAAAATAGGTCATTTTTACAAAACTTTAACCAAATCATACTCAAATTTTAAAAATTTTTCCCGGCGGCGCCTATCGGCACCGCCGGACCACCCCCCCCCCCCCCATGAGTTCCCCAAAAGTTTTTCAGAAAGAGCGCGCCGAAAAAAGCGGTTTGAAAAGCAAAAAAAAAAAATGATAGGATTTGCATGACTGAAACTTCTTCGCAAATTTGGACACTGCCCCCCCCCCCCCACCCTCCCTCCAGTCCCGTCGCAAATCTCGTACATATGCACCTTTTTAAAAGCGCGATCCGCAATGCGCGAACCATGATTCGCGGCAATTTTTATGCGCGATCCGCAATTCGCGGCCGCGGCAAATTGAATCCGCGATGCGCGATCCGCGACCGCGGGATTTTTCTGTCCGCGCCTCACCCCGGCTGTCGACAGTGACGGATTCCATTTGCATTGAAATATTTAAATTTGGGTTAAAAATAAAATAAAAAAAATACCCATTTTGATATAAAAATACATTTCTGCAATCAGATTTAAATCATATTTCGGATAATTTTGTGGATAGACTTATATATTCCAGGGTTTTTGCGGACCGAAAAAAATAAAATACTAAATGCGAAATGCGAACACGAAACGCACTAAAAACAACGAAAATGCGAAACGCGAGACACAAAATAATCAACGTCCCTGCTGGTATATACATTTTTGATCGAATAAATTATAAAAATAAACTGTTTTGAAGAAATTTCGCAAAATGTTTTTTTAATCCTAAAATTTTATTTTTTGGCCTAGACTTTCTTATTTTGCAAATTTTTCAATCACATCCCTGCTTTAAACATACATGGAAACGGGAAGGAGAGGTTCAGCCGAAATTTTTGCGAACGCGTCTCAGCATCGAATTTGACGACCTTTTTTTGAATTTCATAACTGGTTTTTTTGCGGTGCGCTTCAAAAAACTTTTGGGGAACAGAAGGGATGGGCGGCGGTGCCGTTAGGCGCCGATAAGAAAAATTTTTTTGAAAATTGTGCACTTTATTAACAGATTTTTGCCCAAAAATGATCTGCATTTTATTAATAAATTTATTCAAAATTTCAAAATTTTCAATCTTTACCCACTTCCTGGTTGAATTAATTTTTAAATCTTTACAATGATCGGGGTCTCAGATTCCCCGACTAAGTGTCGGTGGGCCGGGGGGCTCGGGGCTTAGCCATAATTTGAATGAATATTTTAGTGTTCTCAGCAATATTCTCGAGTGAATGGATTTCAAAATCCAAACATTTAATTTTTGTTTGTTGCTCAATTCATAAAAATGTTCTTAAAATATCATCATCATCATTATGATTTATTCATATTTTGTGTTCTTCCCTGCAGCAATTCATTCATCCTCCGATATGAGAATCATCCTTATTCAGCAAATTATCTTGTGATTTTTTTAATATAATTTTTGAATTTTATTTGTCGTAGAAAAATGACGGAAATCATTTGAAAATGGCAAATTAAATTTGCATTAGCATAACCTTTTGCATCATTCATATTCAATTGATCGGCTATTTAAAGCGGAGAATTCATTATTTTACCATTCACATTTTAAAAAATGTTTATTAATTTTATATTTATTAGTTTTCATTTGGTTTGGAGCTTTGTCGAACTTTATAATTACCTAATTTGACTTTTTCAGTTTAAAAAAACAAACAAAAAAACACCAAGTGAGTGGACCTAACAATTTAAAAATACCCCCCCCCCCCCAAATGGAAAATTTTTCAATTTGTATCCCTCGTCATTTAATTTTTCTTCAATAAATTATTTTTTTTAATTCTTATTCGTTTATAAGAATAAAATCGTTAATAAGAATTTTAATTTTAATATCATTTGGGTTTATTTACCTATTTCATAATATTTATTAAATGTTTTCCACTTTTCTTACTTTTTTTACCTATAAATCTTAGCTTCATAATAATAAAAATAAATTCTCGTAAATAATAATAAATAATAATTAAATTTCTAATATAATTGATTAATTTTCACAACAATTATTTCCGTAAACAAATATTTGTACATTTTTATTAATATATTCGTCTGTATCTTTTAGCATAATAATAAAATATTATTCATTTCTCGAAAATAAAATGGTATTATTCTTCGCTTCATCAATTTTATTTCTCGGATTTTTTTGGCTTTTTGCCAACATTTCGCTTTTTTGTGCTGCGCCAAATCCAATGACTTTGGCTTTAAACCAAGGTTTGGCATTGTGGTTTTATTGCTAAAATTAAAAAATCATTTTTAAAAAGGTCCAACATTTTCTGGAAAATCGCCAAAGTTTTCGGTTCAAATGAAATCGGAAGAACAAAAAAGCCATTCCAATATGATCAAAAATGTGATGAATCGGCGTCATGTCTCAGCACATTCACCAATGGAAATTGGTAAATTAAATTAAAATAAATATATTTATTAATAAACAAATTCTAGCAATTGAAAAGCCGATAGAAGCAATAGAAAATAAAATTATTAGACCCAAAATTGAAATAAAATTGGAAAATGAAATGGATGGACAAAGCGCCACAAATTCAAACATTTCGCCAAATTTCAAATGTTCTCTCAACGAATATTTGTCCGCTGTTGTGGCTTGTCACGGCTTTTACCACAAAGTGCCAACGAAAACAATCGGAAAAATTGCACTGAATTTGATTTTTGCTGTTTTGTCCAAGCAAAACTCTGATCAGCCGATTTTTGATGGCATTTTAACATTTGACCATTTTTCGGTGATTAGTCAAAATGAATTTGAATTTGGCGCCGAAGAATTGGCGGGAAATTTGAAAATGGAACTTAACGAAACGGTGGAAAAGGTCAAAGACCCACGGGAAAGGACACTTCCACAAGAACAGAGATCGAAAAAGCAGATGATTTGGCTGAAAGATGTGTTGTTTATGAGTCCAGAGCAAATCAAAGTTTGTCATTAATTGCTTAACTACCCATTTAATTACCCAATTAAATAAATATTTATTAAATAATTCAGGATAACCGAAGCACAACTTTGGGGAAAGACTTGGTGTGGTTCGTCGGTTTGCTGCTCTACCGAATGTTGTTCAACAACAAACACCCCATGGACAATTGGGAGCCAAAGCGCCGTTTGGACATGGAATTCATGGCCAAGATGGGCTTCTCCGAGTTGAAGCAGTTCAATGCCATGTACAAAACGGACGATTTTGTGACGGGAGACTTTGGCATCATTCCGTTGAAGCCGAATAGTCGGTGGATTTGGATGCCGGAGAGTGGGCGAGACGAAACTGGGGAAATGGCACTGGTGGAGGAACGGATTGGCATGGAACAGGTGGCCAATTAAAATGTTCAAACGGGCTAATTAATTTGTAATTATTATTTAGGATTATATCAGAAAATTGAGAATCATTGTCAGTGAATTTGTGCAGAATAACCACAAAATGCATTTCAATTATTCAAGATTTGCTGGTGATGAAGAGAATAATGCGCCTCAGAAAAAATTGTTTGATCTGACCAAAGTAATTAGAATTAATTATTCAATTAATTTCTTTAATTATAATTAATATTTAAATTAATAACGGTATTATCTCTTAATTAATTAAATTTTAGTTGTGCTTTCAAACATTTCCTGAGCATCGAATCTCGCCCAATTTGCTTGCACGACTCCTTGTGCTGATGTCAAATCGATAGATCATCCGATGAATAATGTGTCAAAAGCATTGTTTCATTCTAATTAGTCCAAATGAATTGATAATTCATATTGTTGTTGTACCGGAATTGTTTTGAAATAAAATATTATAAATTAGAATGACTCTTTCAAAGGGATTATTTCCCAAAAATATTTTTAAATTTCGCATTTAAATGCTATCGCACAATAATTATTTTAATTTTTTACCCTATTCAACTGTGATCATTAGGGGTGCGATTTGGGTCTGTAGCCCACACCAAAAAAAACCGTGGAATTTTATAAAGTTTTAATTAGGTAAAAGCTTTTTTAACTCTGCATTTTTTCTAAAACAAAAAAAAAATCATATAAATTTTTAAGTGAAATTTTCAGTTTTATAACCATGTGGAGTTTTTATACAAAAAAGTAAGTCTTGCACCTGACTGCGCATAACGCCAAGTGCCATTCGTGTATCGGTCGCTTGGGTGGTGCCAACATTCAGTTTAACGGCCAAACGCAATTTGAAATAGCCAAGAAGCAGTGATATGGCAAAACGATGCTCAGCTTTCTGTGCCATTTCAGTCCCACTACGGTTCAACAACACACGCGCGTACAGTGACTCACGATGACTGGGGCAAAGCGCTTCTGTGGATTTAAATATTTAAAATTCAATTATATAATATAATTTAAATTATTGTTTATGACTTTTTTTTTGCAAAAATAAAAATAATAATAAAAAAGACAAAAATTAATAAAAATGGTGCTAAAATTTGAAAAAGTTTAAATAAAAATTGTTTTTTTTGCATGGAAAAATTTTAATTTTCTTTATTGAATTATAGAAAAAAATAATTCACAAAAAACAAAATAAAATTAAATAAAAATATCTTTGAAAGTTTTTGTTAGTTTAAGTTTAACAAAGAAGTTATCGGTAAAAAATCTTTATATAAAAAAAATTTTTACACCATTGTCAGTCAGTCAATCTTCATATTTACAATATTTAAAATACAGTGCCAATGTGACTGACCGATGTGCAATTGTTCCGGGAGCGCCTTTTCAAGCAGTTCAAATTCCTTTACAGAGCCAAGTGTGGCCAATAGACGATCCTTTGCTAATTCAATTTGTTGTGCAGCGCCAGAAAAAATGCCTTTGAACGGATTAAGCCGTCTGATCAAGCGATAAAGTGTAAGGCTATGGATCAGCTCATTATTGGGCTCCTTTCTGACCATTGCGATCAGTCCGGCACATTTTTCTATGGAATATTGGTCATTGTTTGTAAATATGGGCTCTGTTGTTTTTGTTGGTAAAAATTCAGATATGATTGTCTGAAGAAATTTTAATTTCAGTAAGGTTTTTTGAATTTAATCTTTCTAATTTTTTATTATAAAAAAATAATAAAGTTAAATTTGCTAATCGCTTTTATCATTAAAAAAGTAAATTTAAAATCTAATTTTTCCTAAAATACATTTCCCAGGTTCAGTTATTTACAATGAAAAATTAATTATAAATCAATTTAAATGAAACTTGGCAAAAAATGTTAATTTTGGAAATATCTTCTAAACACATTCTCAAAAGGACGGAGCTCTTCCCGCACTCTAATACCGTCTCTTATGATCACTCATTAATTTAAAAATATTAAATAATTAATGTACAGTAATTAAGCCCAAAAAGCCCTTTCATATCCGAATCTTTACCATTTCTGACCACCGTTTTTTTCGCAACATTTGCCACAATTCTTCTCTTTGCTGTTCTGTGGCTTTCATCCAAAAAAAATTGATGATCATAATTGTGAATTTATGAAGTGTACAAAATCGTTGTGCCAAATTGTCCATTTGTGCAATTCTGTTCAGTGTGACAGTCCATGCCGACCACAATTTATTCAATGCCTCTTTTAGTATTGTAAATTGATCACTTTCAAAACCAGTTTCAAGAAAAAGGTACAGTTCTTCAATAAAATTATTTATCTGAACATTTAACAGCCATATTTCTTACCCATTTATTTATTTTGTCATTTCTTAATGGGATCACAAATGAGGATTAAGCAGAGGGCTCCCAGAAATTAGCGGGGAAAAGCTTTTTTTTTCCTCGAAAATTTATTCACATTAAAAAATAGTGAAAATGTTATACATTGTAATCAATAGGGATCATTTTTTTATGTAAATACATGTTTTTTTCCTGGCTTCTCCATGCTCTAATTATAGGAAAAACACTTTCTTTTTAGTGTTTGCTAACAAAAGTTGGGACTTTTATTTACATATTTTTACATATTTTCGGATTTTTCTACATATTACATATGTACATATTTTTATACATTTCGGCATATTTTAATACATATTTATTTACATATTTTGCGATTTTTCTTACATATAAATCGCAGCCCTAGTGATCATACTTTTATTATAATAAATCTAAGTTTTTAAATTAAGCGTTTGAAATTTTTTACATTGGAAAAGGTTCCGTATGAAAATCTGTGATGAGTAATCTCGTAAAATCCGCCACCAGCAACCATAAATTATATTAAATTTGATAATTTTACTTGAATTTTTGCAGGCTATTAGAGGGGATATCGAACAATAACAAGAAGAATAAAATTTTGTTATTTTTCAATAAAATTATGCCATATTTTACCGAAAAAATAGGTATAATACGAATTTCTTGTTTATTTAATGGTATTTTGGGGTCTATGTTTTTTAGAAAATGATCAATTTTTGAATTTTTACGAAATAATTAAAAAAAAGGTAAACAGTCTGTCAACACTGATATTAATATTAAGATAAACGCACGGCTGCCAATTAAAATTAATCGGAATCATTTTCAAGTTTTACAAATATTTATTAATTTTTGAAATATCTTTTATCTTATTTCAAAA